>MU968450.1:21020175-21251024 GCA_034641835.2 Pinus albicaulis
GATGAAGGTGAAGAGTGCTTCAAATTGATGTTGTGCTTCTTCATTGCTGCTTCTAAGGCCTCCATCTTCTTAAAAACATTTAGACTCTATATGGCCATCATGATTACAAAAGTTGCAATGTCTATCTGTCTTCTTCCCTTTGTTTTTATTTGCCTTATCATTTTGGTGAGTTGCTTTTTCAGTTTGCGGCTAAAATGTTTTAGGACCCTTGTTTGGTTTCAGACCATACTTTTTAGGATACTGCTACTTGGGATTTTTTTGATATGATTGTTGTTGGGATGCTAAGGCTTTCTTAAAAGCATTTCCAGAAGTGATAAAACCAAGGTGTAAAAGTTTTTCTTGTTCTCTTATCAGAGAATCGCAAAAGGCATCAAAAGAGGGGTTCTTGTAGGTGTTTCCTGAAGAAATGATAGCTTCTCTAGTGGAATGGAAGGTGGAAACAAATAGAGAGTAGGCAGGGCCAAGCTTAGCAAGAATGCAATAGATGAGGCTACCATCTTCCTTTTTGACCTTACAACCTTCTAAAAGAAGTCTAAGGGTCTTGAATTTGTACAAAAAGTCTTCAATAGAGGAGAAATTATTAGGGTCCAAAGTAAGCAACTCATTTTCAAGCTAGTGGGCCCTGATTTGATTTTGAATGCCAGAGACAGTATTTAGCTTTTCCAAGGCTTCATGAGGGGTGTCAATGTCAAGGATATGAAATCGAAGATCTTGAGCAATGGACATTTCTATCAACCCTCGTGCTTGATCTTGTTTATTTTCCCATTTAGCGACTTTCTCATCATCGGAAGGTTTAGTTTCTTGTCCTGTGGCTATTTTATAAAGCCCTTAACTTTAGTATATCTACCATGTGAGGTAGCCATTGGAAATAATTGGTGTTGTTAAGAATAATTGGGCATGCACTTTCCATTTTTTAAAAACCTGAAGCTGAAAAAAGCTGAAACTAACTGCTCCAATGGAAAAATCTCGAAAAATTAGGCTGATTCAAAAAAAACGGCTCGAAAAAAGGCTTCCGGATGAAGAAGTTATGCCTTTTTGAAAAAACGAGTTGTAGATGTCAAATAGTTACAGGAACGGTTTGAAATTTGATGATGAAGTTCAACTTTAAAAAAAAAAATCCCGCCCCTTTAACAAAAACTTTTACAAAAAGAAACTTGAGAAAGAGACTTGAACCCAAGACCTCTATTCTCATAAACTAACTTCTCACCAAGTGATATAATAAAAGAATTCTGTAATTGTTTGAAAGGAGGAAGGGGGAGTTTTTTTTTAGTCTTCGGTATGCGTGCTTTTTCCTGCACAAAAAACATAAAAAATCCAAGCAAAAAAAAACGAGAAGCAACCCTTATGGCAAAATGTTAGATTTTCGGTTAGCCTTACAGGAACTATCAATTTTTCCACTATTTCTGATTTCTCGAGATCGCACAAAGACGCAGGAAAAGAGCATACGTAACCAAAAAAAAAAAAAACCTTCTTCCTGTTTCTCATTTGTCAAGATCGCACACAACGCAGAGCAAAGAGCATACACAGAGAAGAGGGTAAAGATCCGGCAAATAAATAAAACCTAAAACCGAAATAAGTAGGACTATTAACAAATATAACTGCGAAACAGATACTTTATACCTCCAAATCTAAACTGGCATAACTTGGGCAACCGGAAACCTTTTCGCATGAAACGAAAGGCGTACCTCACTGTAATAGACGCTCCGGACACAACAGAGCAGTTCTCCAGGCCTGAAAATGTTCAGAAATAGTAGATCTAGAAAACGGCAGTCACATGCAGTCAAACCGGCTTCGGATTTGGATCAACAACGGATGTGGCCCTCAAAATAGCTCTGATACCATGTAGGAATTTACAGGGTAAGTTCCTTAGATCAAAAACCAAAGGTCCACCGCTGACAAACAGATCACAAATCAGTACACCAGTATTATCACGTGGTTAAAACCCTCAAAGAGCCAACGCGGCCACTTTAGGCAATTTATCAATATAAAAAGAAAAGTTACATGTGTTTCTCTCATAAATGGTTACCAGACAAATGACCCTCCATGCTCTTTAAATAGAGATCATGGACCAATCGGGTGTTAAGCCACGGATCAAGTGTCGTTAATACCGAGGAGAAAGTGAACCGTCAGATCACTACAAATCATGACCGTCGGAGTATAAGTTACAAATGTACATAATAAAGAAACACACTTTACCTAACTCTACACTAGACTAAGTTATTCTTAACTATTTCCTTTGTCTAATTCAGAGGTAAATTGGGTGTTGTACAGAACACCTATGAGAGAGTGTTAATTGGAGTTATAGGTGGAAGGGTTCTACTAAATTTGTGCTAAATTTGGCAGAGGGTCCACGAGTGAAGCTAAGGCGCAGTTTACTTTTTCTTAATTTTGACTTAGGAGAATTCTAATTTTCCTTTAGTCAAAAATATAAACAATATCGATCATCCATTGAATTTTAATCTCAGTCATTTGTGGAAGATGGAAGGCCAAGTCGATTTTATAAGGAGAGAAATGGCGCGGACATAATAGACATGATTATGCACTGGAGACGTGTGTTTCAGCTCAACGAAGAAGGGTTTCCAGATCAGCGCATTACTACAAGAAGAGGGGTCAAATAGCCTCAGTGATTTCTTCAACCAGCGTATTTCTCTTTCAAGGGCGAGTTAGCTTGTGCAGAGGGGTCGTGTTAGCCTATAACAGCTACAAGTCATCCTGTAATAGTTGCGCAGACAAGAGGCTCAGATTATCCTGTAATAGTTGCACAGACAGGGGGGTCGAGTTAGCCTGTAATAGCTCTGAGTTAACATGTAATAGTTGCGCAGACAAAAGTGCCAAGTTATTTGTAACAGTTGCGCAGACAAGGAAGCTGAGTTCGATAAGAGTGCGCAAATCAATGTTTAGGAACAACGAATTGAAGGGAAAATTTTCCCTCTAATTTGTAATAATTATTTGAGATCTTTGCTGAGCAGATTAATAAAAACACAAGTTGGCAGGTTTTCCCTAGTTGGGGTTTCCTAGGTAATTTCTGGTGTATTGTTTATTGTGTGCTTGTGTCTTTGAGAATTTATTTTCCGTTGCCATTATTTGTTAGAATACTCAACATATTTTGTAAAAGTGATTAGGGTTCAACTTTCAGTTTCTTCATTACAGAATTTTTATTAAATTAGCAGTTAGGTTTTAGAAATCTAACACTTAATATGTGCAATTACTTTAGTGATTAAAAAGTAATTTCCTTTTATAAGACAAAATTAGTTAATCTAATGAAATGCAAAGGTTTTTTCATTAGTGAATTAGATATTATCTCGACCATCAATCTCAAGTGATGTTGAGATCTAATCTCAGCCACCAATCACCTTTGAGATTACAGTTAGGTATTTGGTCATAACACAAGCTTATAAAACAAAACGCTAGGCTTAGGAGGAAGACTAAACACTGAGTGATCACAAGACACTAAGAGAAGGACACCACAGTGATTGGGTGGAGAAGGACTTCCATTCAAGTGTATCGGGTCTAAGGAAGGTGCAAGTGTGTAGCAAAGGAGATCGAGTTCAGCCAAGATAGATTGAATGAAAAATCTAGGTTTTGATCAACTAGATCAAACCAAAGTATGTTGTATATGTAAATTCCTCCGAGCGCCATTTCCCAAGTAAGGGAGCCTGAGTAGGCTCTGATATTATTTTAATGAAGAACTATTGATTGGGCAGAAAATGTTTGTGTAATGTGTGATTATAAGATTGGTTGTGATTCTGTTGAAAAAATTTTGTTTTTTGTTAAAACCCTAATGTTAAAATTGGACAACTAGGTCCAAACTCCATTTTGTGATGCTCAGATGAAGATACCAATATTTTTATTGGGTTCCTCTTTCGGAGAGGTGCAAGATCGATCTAAAGATCATCTTGATCCGATGAGCAGAACATTTATTTTGAATTTATTTCTAATATACTCAAATATGTGCAGGTCGGCTTTAAGGTTTTGTACCCCAGCAAATGTGTCACACACCCTCAATGATGGATATAAATAAAGTCAACGTTGGAGGACATTTCACTCATCTCCTCATCACACATATTTCTCTCTCCACTTCTGATTGGTTCGAGCTACTTGGAGGCAAATCTGTGGTTCACACGTGGGAGAAGGATGAAGACATTTTCTATTGCGGCTAGGGTTTCCACCGCAGGTTTGACCAGCGTTGACTTTGGTCAATGCATGGTCAAAAGGAGCTAAATTTTGGCATAAACTTCGATTTCTGCAGTCCGTACATTTTGGCACAAGAACCGAGGTCAAAAGTTGACCATAGACTGTGTTGCATTGACTTTTACTTGATGTTGTTCTGCGTTGACTTTTTTGTACCGCGTTGACTTTTCTAGGTTGACTTTTAAGTTGACTGTTTGGCTGATCTGAGGGTTGTGTGACATTGCTGGTGACCAATTGAGACTTTGTTGGTTGAAGCATCCTATTGACCGTCGTAACGCACCAACACACTTATCTGTTTCTGGCTTGTCTTTTGTCGATCTACTGGTATGTTCTATCAACGTTTTACTTAATGATTTATGTGATTGTTGTCTAGTATAGAAGAGAAAGTAAAGTGGCATCAAGCATAGAACATCTACATAAATTTACATGGTATCGGAGAAGACAAAGCCCTAATTTGTAGCAATCACCTAAGAAGAGGATGGGTTCCTCAAACTAAAATGGCTTCAAGGTTGATGATAAATTGACTGGGAAAGATGACTTCCATGCTTGGAAGATGACATTAGATCTTATGTTGGAAGAACAATATGTCATGGACTATGTGCAGGGTAAAATCCAAAAGCCTCTATCCACTGCAACTGCTGCCGCCAGGACAAAGTATACGAGGGAGATCAAAGCAAAGCTAATGATCAGGGACTCAATTCACAAGAGTCTGGTTGCCTACATCTCTGAGCTGGGCACATCAAAAGAAATGTATGATAAGTTGGTCAACATGTTCAAGGCCAATAATGTGAATCAAGTACTATTCTTCAATAATCATTTGAAGAATCTGCAGAAACGCAGGGACGAGTCTATTCAATCATACTTTCTGAAGCTAACCGAGATCAGGAACAATCTGCAGGCTACTGGAGAGACAATAGCTGATCGAGAGATGGTACTCACTGCACTTGGAGGGCTCCCATCCGAATGGCATGTGTTCAACACTACCATTATAAATAATAGTGTGATACCTGACTTTGACGAAGTACTATTGAGATGCGTACAAGAGGAGACAAGAATGAAGGAGTATGGAAATGAAGGAAATGCTACCTAAGCTACTCAATCTGGAAAGAAGAACTTTGGTGGTCCAAAGAACAAAGGAAGAGCAGGGGCCCAAGGAAAGAAGGGAAAGTGTTACACTTGTCACAAGCCATGTCACTATGCTAGAGAATGCCCTTTCAAGAAGGATTCTCCTAATGATGATGACAACAACAATTGGAGGAATGGCAATCAAAGGAACCACAGGTTCAAGGGAAAGAGGAAGGCTCCCTCCGGCGGAAATGATCAACCTTTCAAAAGGTCAAGAAATTCCAGGCATGAAGAATCAAATGTTGTTGATAAAAGAAATGAATTCATTATTGTATATGCCCTCTCTACTACATCTCCACCCGACACTATGGATGTCTGGTTGATGGATAGTGGTGCCTCAAGGCACATCACTGGGTTCAAGGAAGCACTCTCTGATATAGTTGAGAAGGATATTAATCTGGAAATTATCCTTGGAGATAATGCCACATATCCCATGAAAGGGACCGGACTGTGACCCTCCACTTGTCTAAAGGTCAAGTCCTCTGCTTGCAGGATGTAGTTTATGTACCTAATTTGAAGAACCTTGTGTCTATATCGGTCGTGGAAGACAAAGGTTTCAATGTGGCATTCATTGATGGAAAGGTGTGCATGTGGAAGAAGAGCTTCAAGGAAGCTATCACGATTGGGTTTAGAGTTGATACACTCTACCAGGTTGTCGAAAGTCCACTAGGAGCAATGACATGTGATACTATGGCACCGAAGGTTTGGACACCTTCACTACAAACCCCTTCCCAAAGCAAGGAAGATGGTGACAGGGATGCCCCAGTTCTCAAATAATCATGAAGGTGTATGGCAGGGTTGTGCCGAAGGAAAACACACAAGGGGACCTTTCCCCTCAAGTGTCACAAAGACATCTGATGTCTTGCATTGATACATTCCGATATGTCTGGTATGCTACCCGTGACATCCTTGGGAGCATGTTCTTATTATATGAAACGAACGAGTTCAAGAACTTTTGCAAAGGAGCTAGCATCAAGAGGGAGACCACAATGTTTGTGGGCTACAGCGAAACTTCGAAGGCCTATAGAGTCTATGTGTCTGGTCAAAGGGAAGTGGAGATATGCCACGATTTCACTTTTGACAAAGACGCTTCCCTGAGGAAAGTAGTCAATCTTCCGAGATCTGAGGAAGACCATAAAGCAAGGCCTGGAAATCAAGAAGGACCGAAGGATGAGACGATGCTCGATGTTGAAGGACCGATGGGCCCGATTGATCCATCTCCTTCACTGGAGAAGAGACCATCATGGCTCAGGGACACTCTCAAGCATGCCGAGGGACATATGGCCCCAAAGGGGGACATTTCGTGAAAGCAAGAAGCCGAGTAGATACCAAGGGTATCCAGCAACCATGAGTACTATTGTACAATCTGAGCCTGGATCTTTTGAGGAAGCCGTAAAGCATCAAGTATGGAAGGATGCTATGCATGAAGAATATGAGTCCATAATGAAGAATGATGTCTGGGATGTGGTTCCAAGACCAGAAGAAAAAGAAGTTGTCACCTCGAAATGGCTCTACAAGATCAAGCATGGATCTGATGGAAGTGCTGAAAAGTTCAAGGCAAGATTTGTTGCCCGTGGCTTCTCTCGAAAGGAAGGCATAGACTATGATGACATATTTGCACCTGTGGCCCAATACACGACCATTCGATCTATCATAGCCCTTGCTGCTACACAAGGATGGAGTCTTCATCATATGGATGTGAAGACCGCATTTCTGCATGGTGCAATAAAGGAAGAGGTATATGTAAAGCAACCTCTAGGGTTTGAAGTCCAGGATCGGGACACCCATGTCTGCAGGTTGAAGAAAGCCCTCTATGGGCTGAAGCAAGCACCTAAAGCTTGGTACGAGAGGATAGATAGCTACTTGATGAAGCTGGGCTTCACTCGTAGTAATGTTGATCCGAACCTTTACTTCAATGTTGATAGAGAGAAGCCTCTCATTCTGGTGTTGTATGTAGATGACCTCTTCCTGACAGGTGCTAACCCTCTCATTCATCAGTGCAAGAGGGAGCTCGCTGCTGAGTTCAAGATGAAAGACCTAGGACTGATGCACTACTTCCTAGCCCTGGAGGCCTGACAGAGACCTGGCGAGATTATCCTTTCTCAAGGAAAATACATTGTGAAGCTTCTTGAAAGATTTAGTATGGTGGACTGCAAGTCCGTGTCGACACCGATGGAGCTCAACTTTAAGAAGTCGAGTGGCAGTGTTGTTGGGCCCGTGTTAGCAAATCCTACTGAGTATCGTCAACTTGTAGGGGCCCTGATGTTCTTAGTGAACACACATCCGGACGTATGTTGTGCAGTGAACGCTTTGAGTCAACACATGGTTGATCATAACATTCACTGGGTTGGTGCCAAGAAACTCTTGAGATATCTTTGTGGCACGATAGACCATGGGTTGAGATACACTATCGGGAGCATGACATTCCTTGGATATACTGATGTCGATTGGGCTGACAGTGTGGTGGATCGCAAGAGCACATCTGGATGTTGCTTCACACATAGATCTGCTTCGGCCAAGAAATGGAAGTCGGTAGCCTTGAGCACCGCTAAGGCCGAATACATTGCAGCATGTATGGCCCGTTGTGAAGTCAGTTGGTTGCAAAAGCTCTTCAGTGAGTTGTTCGAGCATGTCTTTCAACGAGCATGTCTTTAGATACCATAGTTATACTTTGTTAGTAACCGGAGGATTCGTTTGTCATAGAATCCGGTTCCACGATCGATCAGTATGTTGATGGCTGACACCACTTTATCAGGATAGCAAATGCAGTGAGCGCATCAAGGCTCGATCATATAGGAACTGATGAGCAGGTCGCGAATATTCTCACAATTCCCTTGGGGAAGGTCATGTTCCTAACCTTTCGTGAAAATCTTGGAATCGTGGAATGACCCTATGCTGAGGGTCCTGTTGGACGATGAGCTCTTGGAGCTCTAGGGGGCTTTGGGGATAGCTTCTCGGAGCTATAAGCAACCATAGGGCTAGGCTTGTCGAACCTTGTTGGTGTGCTTATGCCCCAACGTTGTGATGATTGAGTTGGTTTGCCTCCATTATCTGTGCCCTGTATGCATCCTACCCATTTGAGTTCTGGACTCATGGGAAGTACCTTTCATTTGGCGAATGAGGTGGGAAAAGCTAGAGACTAGTAGCAAAGACTGATGGATGCATCAAAGATTGTCGTACTCTCTATCTAGGATGGCACGTGTCCAACCACTTGATCTGGGATCAAGTCTAGTGAGGTTTTGGACCTCCTACTGACTTCGTGTCAGATAAACCAACTTCGGGTTGTTATGTGACTCTTTGAGTCCATGTGAGGTTTCAGACCTTCAACTGACTTCGGGTCAGTGAGACTAACTTCGGGTTAGTATCTATGACTCTCTTGAGTTCGAGTGAGGTTTCGGACCTCCCACTGACTTCAGGTCAGATAAACCAACTTCGGATTGGTATGAGACTCTTTGTGAGTCCTATAGAGGTTTCGGACCTCTGGGCTGAATCTGTTAGCCAGGAATGATGTCTTTGTGACTGACCCACTTCTGTTTTGAACTAAAGAGCCAGCAAAGCAAGTTATGACGGGATGACGCATGATGTTGAGTTGCACAGGTGGATGGAGTTCTCCCTAGTTGAGAGGGAGTGTTAAAATTGGACAACTAGGTCCAAACTCCATGTTGTGATGCTCAGATGAAGATACCAATATTTTTATTGGGTTCCTCTTTCGGAGAGGTGCAAGATCGATCTTAAGATCATCTTGATCCAATGAGCAGAACATTTATTTTGAATTTATTTTCTAATATATTCAAATATGTGCAGGTCGGCTTTAAGGTTTTGTACCCCAGCAAATGTGTCACACACCCTCAGTGATGGATATAAATAAAGTCAACGTTAGAGGACATTTCACTCATCTCCTCATCACACATATTTCTCTCTCCACTTCTGATTGGTTCGAGCTACTTGGAGGCAAATCTGCGATTCACACGTGGGAGAAGGATGAAGACATTTTCTGCTGCAACTAGGGTTTCCACCGTAGGTTTGACCAGCATTGACTATGGTCAACGTGTGGTCAAAAGGAGCTGAATTTTGGCATAGACTTCGATTTCTGCGGTCCATACATTTTGGCACAAGAACCGAGGTCAAAGGTTGACCATAGACCGTGTAACGTTGACTTTTACTTGCTGTTATTTTGCATTGCCTTTTTCTGGGCAGCGTTGACTTTTCTAGGTTGACTTTTAAGTTGACTGTTTGGCTGATCTGAGGGTTGTGTGACATTGTTGGTTAGCTGACCAATTGAGACTTTGTTGGTTGAAGCATCCCACTGATCGCCGTAATGCACCAACACACTATCTGTTTCTAGCTTGTCTTCTGTCGATCTACTGGTATGTTCTATCAGATATGTGATTGTTGTCTAGTATAGAAGAGAAAGTAAAGTTGCATCAAGCATAGAACATCTACATAAATTTACACCTAACCATGTTTTTATTCAATAGATCTAATCTACTAAATTAACAAATCATAGAATTGCTTGGGTTAGAATTTGACAATAACTCAAAGGAAAAAAACATGGGCATATAGACAAACCTACTTTCATGGCACATCTTTATCATTCAAAAAAATAATGGGCTTATCACAACATAGATAAATTAGCTTACTCAACATTATGGAAGATAGAAAATGAAGAGGAGAAAAACATCATAACTTACTTGAATTAATTATAAACTAGTGGCTACAAATAGATCCAACAATTTGTTCAACAAACAATGATTTCAGCGTTGGGGACTATAAAAGCCTCACATATGAAACAGCCATTATATTATTCAAAAGCTACACCAGGCATTGGGATTCTAGGAATTTATGTTCTCCTCTACAAAGTCGACTACTCAAACATGTTGACAATCCAAATGATAATGATGAAGACGATGAGAAGTGGAGGGAAGATATAGCCATCTGCTACTAGAAAAATGTCATACTCCTAGTAGATCATCGATTTTTTATGACATTGATCTCTATGTTTCCCTCTCCAACTACAAATTATTAAGCTCTCAAAATCAATAAATCCTTTGGTGAGTCTGTTATGAATATAATTCATAACTAATATAATAAATATAATTATTAAATAATTAATTAAGGATTATGTAAATAGTCATTAGGTTAGTGAAAAGACATGCCCGTTCGTGAAAAGGCACCTGCATAGGTATAAAAGCAGGGCCTCATTGTAGCTTTCAATCATCTTATTATATCTTATCATATCATATACATTTTTATAAATAAATAATTATTACAAATACCTCATGTATTTTTACTATTTAAGTCAACAACCGTACAAGTTTTGTTGCTACAGTGGTATCAGAGCCATATCGAAGCTAACAGAGCCATATTGAAGCCAAGTTGAAGCCATGGCACACAATATCATCTTACAAGCCTATGAACGTAGTTTACGAGCCTATGAACATTGCTTACCATACAATGTGCCATTATGTGAAGATCCTGAAGAAATTGAGCAGATTAGAAAAATTCAAGCAAAGCTTCAGCAATTAGAAAAGTCATGTGTAAAAGCTACAACCTGTTTTAAGAAAAGATATGCTGAAATCCATAATAAGGAAGAAGATAATCATGAAGATTCACCACATTCTGCAGAAGATAAGGATATGAAAGTTTCAGATTATGATGAGAATGAAGATGATGTAGATGAAGAAGATGTTGAAGAAGACAATGATGAATATGAAAAAGTTATTAATCAAGATGGTGGAGAAGATAAACTTGATCATAATGAAAAAGATATTCAAATTCCCCAGGTCGATCAAGAGAAAAATTACAATATAGATTATAACGGTTATGTAGGGTGCAGTTCAGATAATGTGGCCACAGTGAATATCCCTAGAGAAAGCAATGGAATTGATGAAATTGTACCGTTTAACTTATTGGAATTTTCAGAAAACCCCACTGAGAATGGGTGTGAGGAAGACACTGAAAATGAAGACAGTGAAGTAGATGTGCAACATGGCAAGAAGTTTGATTCTAGACATAATGCTGCAAAGCGGTTAACTGTTGAAAACGAAGATTCTGATCAGATTGTTAAACACTTGAATACATTAAAGGTTAACGATAATGTTGAAGAAGATTATCTTGAGAAACAAAATGAGAGGTTAAAAGATATGTGGGCTGGATCCGGTGAACCTCATCCACAAGGTGTTCATGGCATGCCAGTGGCAAGGCCTCCAATGTTTCAAGAAAGCAACATGGCTGCACTAGTTACCCAGCAGCCCGAGATTCAACCCATGGTTCTCAGCGTCACTAACATCAAACTCCAAATAACAGAGGAAGAATTTCTGAATCAATTTGCACAGGCAAATAACATGCTAGAGGTGATTAATGGAGATATGGAAAAACCTTCTCATTTGTTGAAGAATCAGGAACTCTATGATTTTCTCATCAATCCTATCACTGCAAATGGGAAGAAGAAGAGCATTCTCAAGTCTATTGCAGATGATGCTAAGTTTCAAAACTACACTCTCAATTTCCTGAATCTTCTTGTTAGTAATCAAAAGATTGGCATAGTAAAGAATATCTTGAAAGAATTTGAATCATTATACAATGAACTGACAGATACCCAGGTTGCTTTTGTATCCTATGCATTGAAGCTCGAGAAACAGCAGTTAGCGCAGATTGCAAAGAAAATACAGAGCTTAACTGGGGCAAAAAATGTAAAACTCGAGCATTATTGACTCCTCTTTAATAGCAGGCTTTGTCATCCACTTTGGCAAGGATGGAACAGTCACTCGCTCCAAAGTTCGAGAAACCATGCGACTTTTTCAGATGGCTGCGAGGAAAAGATGCAAGCGGCACATGGTCGAAACGGAGGAATTTATGACAAGCAACAGTAAAGGTTTTTTGATGGATTCTTTAACCATTTCAACAGTTTATCTCAAAATGAAGGCACCTTGCATGAATATTGGCAATGAAGTGCACACTGATATTAAAATCCACAATCAACACATTCTTCCAAGCTGCGTAGATCTCCCGAATATAACTGCAGGCATATACAGTGTGGAGCTGTGCAACAGACTACGACAATTTCTTGTTGCTTGCCGTCCCTCTAGCCCTTCCACACCTGTAACAGAGCTTTTAATTGCAACTGCTGACTTTCAGAGGGATCTTACATCCTGGAATATGTGTCCAATAAAAGGAGGCGTGGACTCAAAGGATTTGTTTCATCTGTACATTGTCCTTTGGATCCAAGAAAAACGCCTTCAGCTGCTTGATTTGTGCAAGTTTGATAAGGTTCGATGGACAGAAACAACCACACAACACTCTACGTCGCAATGTGTTGAGGAAATGTATGAGCGCATCAAAGGAACTCTGAGTGAGTATGAAGTCATTGTTAATCGCTGGCCTGAATACTCAGTTGATTTGGAAAATGCAATCACAATTATTGAGAGGGCAGTGGTGAGAGCATTGGAGAAACAGTATTCTGAGATCTTGATTCCTTTGAAAGATGGTATGATACCAAAGAAATTTGGCCTGTCCACACACTGTGGTGCTTACCAACAGTCGCAAAAAAAAGACACGGTGACATAGACACCTGGTCAACTTGTTGACGTCGACGGATGTGGCCGTGGCCGATGCGGAAGGTAGCTGCTGACTGTGCCGGCCGATGGTTGTTAAACATAAGATATGGTGGCGTGTGATATGATATGGTGTGATGGTTAATTAAAAAGTGTGACCCTTCCATCGCACATTCAAAAACAACATTAACTATATATTATATAAAACAACATTAACTAAACAAAAAATAATAATATATATATATATATATATATATTATTCAATTCAAAAAATTATTAATTTAATTAATTAATTAAATTTAAATTTAAGAACAAAAACAAAAAAAAACCAACCTAGTTTCAAAGACAACATTAGAGAGAATTCTACAAGGAAGGTACCATTGATGAATGAAATGCCTAGCAGATAATCCGAAGTGAAGAAAATTGTTGAAAAATTAAGCTTTGAGGACAAAGCTTTTCGAGAAGAAGGCAATGTTATGAATATAATTCATAACTAATATAATAAATATAATTAATTAAGGATTATGTAAATAGTCATTAGGTTAGTGAAAGGGCATGTCTAAAAGATATGCTCGTTCGTGAAAAGGCACCTGCATGGGTATAAAAGCAGGGCCTCAATGTAACTTTCAATCATCTTATTATATCTTATCATATCATATACATTTTTATTAATAAATAATTATTACAAATACCTCTTGTGCATTTTTACAATTAAAGTCAACAAAGCTACAGATTTGTTGTTACAGAGTCTTAAACCTCATTATTTATATGCTACTAGAAAAACGTGCCCATTATTTGGTTTTGAAGATGCCTTTAGCTCTCTAGTTTAGACCTCTAGTTTCCTCTAGTTCTTTGATTTAGTGGACTATTTTAGCCAAACTTCCAACTTAACTCATGCTTAGGGTACCCCCACTCTCTCACACTCTCGTGGAATCAGGTCCATGCATGTGAAATCCCCCTGGGAACTCCTAATGCCCCATTAGGTGCTTCCATCCCTAAGGAGAGGAACAGTAACCTAGGTCGACCCATCAATCAATAGATGCAAGCGGTCAATGTCATAGTCGGGGTCTACTTCATACAGGAAGCCATAGTCTTTGTAACAGCTATGAAATTCCATCTTTCTTGAGCACAATAATGTGACGAGGGAGAAATCATGGGACCTAAGTTACCCCTTTCCTCGTCCTATTTTTACCACCCCTCTTGTGTGCCTTTTTCTTCATTGATTTTCTTTTTCTTGCATAGCTTGGGCGACCAGCTTTTATTTGTGCATCAATTCCCCCTTGAAGATAAAGTAGTTTATTGTTCATCAAGGTTGGGATATTCAAAGTTCCTTTCATTTTGATTGCTCATGCATTGACCAAGAACTGAGAGAGGGCTACTGAAGGGGGTAGACCTCAAGGTAGGCTTTTTTCCACAATTTTTATCATACCCTAGCCAATTTTTTACATTTTATCATCAAGGCTCATGCTCCTTTTCTTTTTGTTACATCAACCTCTTAGGGAAAAGCTTCTACACCCCTACTCAAGAATGAGGAAAACAAGGAACCAATACTAGTGAGAGATAGCAATCAACCCAAAGATGAGATGTAGATAAAGGGGACATATGGAAAGTGTTAAGTATGGATTCCATGGACAGCAACATCAATCAATGCCTTCTAATTGTGCCCCTCCTAGATGGTGGAAAGAAAAGGCATCAAGGAACGTCAAATTGGACCAGGGGTAAGTGATAACCACCAAGGTGAAGCATCAGAACGAGAAAACAACCAAAAGCAGACTATCATCCAATTCAACCAATGATCCATACTAGAATACTCCTAACATTAAATGAAATCACTTGTTTACAAAAATGGTTAATGTACCTTATATTGGATGACCCACCTTCATCTGATGAGTAGGCTAGATATCATCAAGCACTAACTAAAGCATGCACAGAGGGCCTTTGAGCATAGCTATTTATAGATCATCACAAGGCTTCTAGTTGACACATTGATGAAAATAGGAGAAAAAATTTCTCCATGGGGTTAACCACTTGGGTGGATAACAGACCCAATGAGGTATTGAGCCCAAGTTGTAAATTGTTCACATCAAACACTTAGAAAGTAAGCGAAGGCCCTGATTGGTGAATCAACGGCGATTAAGAAATTGACCTCTATGTACATCTCAAACAATGTGCAAACATTCTTATGAAGATTCTCGACTAAGAGGGAGATTCTTGTCCACGTGTCATATTCTCATTGGGCCACCTGTCTCTCCTAAACTCCACATTGCAAGCAATGATGTTGTCAAATGGAGACTCCCATCTGGGTGTCTTCTCCTCATTGTACCACTTGTCCCACCATAGTATGGACCTTTGATTTGCCTTTAATGTTAAATCTTTTTTTCGAACTCTAAAAACTAGTCGAGCAAATACATATGAAGTTACTAAGGGTCTCAATGGAGCTATCAAGTTCGATAAGGAAATTGATCACATCGAACACCTAGGAAGTAAGCCAAGGGCCATTGAACTCAATCAGAAAATCGACCTTTTTGAACTCCCCGAACAATGTGCAAAAGCTTTCATTGAAGATTCTCGACTAACATTGAAATTATTGTCCTCATGAAGATACTTGTCCTCATGCCCCCTTCCCATAGGGCCACCAATCTCTCTTGAGCACCACGTGGCAGGCAGTGACATTGTCCATGTTGAGATTGTTGATTTTTGTAGCATCCGGAAGTGTTCCAAATCTCAAACTTTGCAGGGAGGCCTGGACAGCAGCATTCCAAAGAACCCAGAAATCGTTTGTGGAAATTCCACTTGGTTCATGACTTATTAAAATAATTAATTATTTTAATAAAGACCCTAAGTCTAAACTTAGGGAAATGAAATAATTAAAGGGTATTAATAAGTCAGAGTGTGAATATTCTAGAAAACAAGGATCAAGTCAAGTTTTAATCTTAGCCATTGATTAAACTTCTACTCTAGGTCGTTGGTTCTCCAACGAGAAGATTATAAAAGAAGGCTTGAGGGTCATTTAAAAAACAAGCTGGGCATACACTCAATACCCAAAGGAGATCGATTCTGAAGAAAGAGAATTTGATTTCAGTGGGAGAGTTGCAGGGCGAAGAGTTTGCAGAAGCAGAAGGAGGAGGGAGTCAAAAGTGATCGAGGTCAGGGAAGAGGGAAGCTGTGGGCCACTGGAGGCAACTCTGCGCTGTAGCGCAGAGAACCCAAGCAAACTTATGCAGTCCAGCGCAGGGACTGCGCAGGGAAACACGCAGACAGGCACAGGAGCCAGCAAAGGTTGATCAAGATGTCTGAGAATTGTCTAAGAGAGTCCGGAATTCTGTCTCAGGTGTTTCAGATTTTATTTGCCAGTATTTTCCCTTGTAAAGATATCATTTGCTGAAGAATTAATAAAACCCTCATCTGCTGCACTGATTTTCCCGCATTGGATTTTTTCGAGGACAATTGTCCAAAATTAACTGTGTACATTTGATTGATTCTTGTGCTTATGTCCTTTACTGTTCATTTCTCTGCGTATGTATTTGTGAATGTTGCAATAGTATTTATTTCGATATTTGCCAGAAGATTTCTGAAAAATAACTTAATGAAATAATAAGTAGGAGGAATAAATCTATCATTGCAACTGTATAGTTTTCAAATTGAAAATTTCACATGGTATTAGAGCCAGGTTTGAGTAACAGGAAGGGAGAATCGACTAGTGAACTGAAGTCTACTGTTGCAGCAGCAGCACAGAAGGGTCCACGCAGTTCTCTAGAAAGGGAAAGAAGCATGACACAACAGATGGATCACGATGTCTCTGTTTTGGCATCCAGACTTGAAGAAGAATTTGCTTGCATATCAAGCACTGCTTCTTCTGATGTCTTTGACAGTGGAGCCTCTGCTCACATGACTGGAGTACGGGACTATTTTTCCAACTACCAAGAAGAGCAGATGAATTTTAAAATAACCATGGGTAATAAAGCAAAGTGCACTCCTATTGGGAGAGGTATCGTAGTTTTCCAGACCGAGGCTGGAAATAGGATCCGAGCCACTAATGTACTGCATGTGCCTGGGTTGGGGATGAACTTGCTCTCAGTGTCGCAGCTTCAAAACCGAGGTTATGACATCTACTTTATTGGCAATAGAGTCTACGTCAAACACCCCAGTCGGAAGAAGAAGGCACAGATCGGGGTACGAAGCAACAAACTTTACAAGTTGCAGCTTGAGTCTCCAATGGCATTGGTCGGCAGCACAGATGAAACGGACCTGAATGAGCTATGGCACAAAAAAATGGGGCATTTGCATCATGGGGCGTTGAGAATTCTCCAGAAAATTGTCACAGGTGTTCCAGAACTGAGCACTAAATGAGATGATGTCTACAAGGGGTGCGTATTGGGAAAAAATGCCAAGACAACGTATCAGAGAAGCAACAATAGGGCCAAGGGTGTATTGGATTCGATACACTCAGACATCTATGGACCGATGTCCACTAGAGCTTTTAGTGGTGCCGAGTACTTCGTCACCTTCATTGATGACCATTCCAGGAAAACCTAGATCTACTTTTTGAAGACCAAGGATGAAGTCTTCAGTCGGTATAAAGAGTTTAAGGCTCTGGTTGAAAATCTAACAGGAAAGCAAATCAAGGTATTGCGATCAGACAATGGTGGTGAATACATAGATAAGGAATTTACTAGATTCTGCGCGAGGGAAGGCATCAAAAGAGAGTGGACAGCTCCATACAATCCGGAGCAAAATGGTGTAGCAAAAAGGAAAAACAGGACTATTGTCGAAGCAACAAGGGCAATGTTGTATGACCAAGACATGCCCAAATTCCTGTGGGTTGAAGCGTGTAATACAACTGTCTACATTCAGAACAGGACTCCTCATGCTGCATTGGGAAAGATCACGCCGGAAAGTGTCTTCACTGGCAGTAAGCCTGAAGTAAGTCACTTTAGGATCTTCGGCAGTACAGCTTATTGTCATGTGCCCAGTGAGAAGAGGAAGAAGTTGGAGATGACCGCAAAAAAAGGGTATCTGGTAGGATACAGCGAGAATACAAAGGCATATCGCATCTACATTCCTAAGAGCAGGAAAGTCGTGGTGCGGAGGGATGTGAAGTTCGTGGAGGAGAAGGCCTTCAGAAGATCCCGTAAGTTGCCTTCTGCTACGCAGTCTGAGGAGGAGCCTCTGGTTCAACCCCAACATCCAACAGCAGAAAATTCGGTTGCCTCTCCAAGGCATAAGGATCCAAGGACGTGTCTCTCGAGGAATTGTTGCAGGTAGATCTACAAGATCAAGTATGCTGCAGATGGCAGCATTGAGAAATTTAAAGCCAGGTTTGTGGTTAAGGGGTATGCTCAGAAGGAAGGGATTGACTATGAAGAAACCTTCGCCCCAGTAGCCAAATACACCTCTATCAGATTGCGCAAATGGGATGGGAAATTCACCAGATGGACGTCAAGACGGCATTCTTGAACGGGGTGATAGAGGAAGAGGTGTATATAGAACAACCGGAGGGCTCGAGACACATGATCAAAAGACTCATGTGTGCAGATTGAAGAAAGCGTTATATGGAATGAAGCAAGCTCCTAGAGCCTGGTATGGTCAAATTGACAGCTATCTGCAGAAGATGGGATTCGTCAAGAGTGACGCAGATCCCAATCTCTACTATCTGAGAGTAGGGAGTGAGCCGTTGATACTAGTTTTGTATGTAGATGATCTATTTTTGACAAAATCACCAGGGCTCATCACAGACTGCAAGAAGAATTTGGCTAAGGAATTTGACACGAAGGATCTAGGATGGATGCGCTATTTTCTAGGGTTGGAGGTTTGGCAGCAAAATGGTGAGATCTTTCTTGGTCAAGGAAGATACACTACAGATATTCTGAAGAGATTTCAGATGGAGGATTGTAGACCCATGACAACTTCAATGATCACCAACTGGAAAAAAATCGACACGTCTGAAGATGATGAGGTTGATCCTACGTTATATAGGCAGCTCATAGGATCGTTGAGGTATCTGGTAAATACAAGGTCAAACATATGTTATGCTGTAAATACCCTCAGTCAGTTCATCGTAGAACCTAAGAGGGTTCAATGGGCAGCAGACAAGCATGTTCTCAGGTACCTTCAAGGAACAATCGAGCTTGGATTGAAGTACACCCATAACATTGATGTCAGGTTGAGTGGTTTCACCGACGCAGATTGGACTGGAAGTGCAGTAGATCGGAAGAGTACCAGTGGGTACTGTTTCAATCTAGGATTAGGAATGACTTCCTAGTGCCACAGGAAACAGAAGTCCGTAGCACTGAGCTCAGCAAAAGCAGAGTATACGGTAGCCAGCACAGCTTCGTGTGAGGCCATATGGCTTCGAAAATTGTTAGTGAACCTACTCAAGGAGCAAATGAAAGCGACCAGTATCTTATGCAAAAATCAGAGTTGCATCAAGCTCTCTGAAAATCCTATGTTTCATGATCGGTCGAAACATATTGACATCAGGTGTCACTTCATCAAGGACTGTGCACAACGAGGAGTTGTTCAGTTGCAGTACATTCCAACAGGAGAACAGGTGGCAGACATCCTCACAAAAGCTTTAGGGAAGACTAAGTTTGTCTACTTCAGAGAGAAGATGGGGATGATGAAGAATCCCTTCCAGTAGCAGGAATGGATAGGATCAATATTCAAAGGGAGTTGTGGTACATATGCAGCAGTGACAATGGCAATGTCAAAGGCAGCAGTACAGAGAACAGCAGCGCAGCAGATGAGGGGCAGCGTCCAGAGATCAGCAGTGCAGAGGGTACTTCAAAAGCAGAGCAGCATGCAACAGGCATATTGTTGGAACACCTTCCTCGCTAAGAGGAAGTGTTGATTTTTGTAACATCCGGAAGTGTTCCAAGTCTCAAACTTTGCAGGGAGGCTTGGACAACAGCATTCCAAAGAACCCAGAAACCATTTGTGGAAATTCCACTCGATTCATGACTTATTAAAATAATTAATTATTTTAATAAAGACCCTAAGTCTAAACTTAGGGAAATGAAATAATTAAAGGGTATTAATAAGTCAGAGTGTGAATCTTCTAGAAAACAAGGATCAAGTCAAGTTTTAATCTTAGCCATTGATTAAACTTCTAATCTGGGTTGTTGGTTCTCCAATGAGAAAATTATAAAAGAAGGCTTGAGGGTCATTTGGAAAACAAGCCAGGCATACACTCAGTACCAGAAGGAGATCGATTCCTGAAGTAAGAGAATTCGATTTCAGTGGGAGAGTTGCAGGGCAAAGAGTTTGCAGAAGCAGAAGGAGGAGAACCCACGCAGACCCTACGCAGACTTACGTAGTCTAGAGCTGGGACTGCACAAGGAAACATGTAGACAGGCACAGGAGCCAGCAGAGGCTGATCAGGGTGTCAGAGAATTGTCCAAGAGAGGCGGGAATTCTGTCTTAGGTGTTTCAGATTTTATCTGCCAGTATTTTTACTTGTAAAGATATCATTTGCTGAAGAATTAATAAAACCCTCATCTATTGCACTTGTTTCCCGCATTGGGTTTTTCCGGGGACAATTGTCCAAAAATAACTGTGTACATGTGATTGATTCTTGTGCTTGTCTCCTTTACTGTTCATTTCTCTGCATATGTATTTGAGAATGTTGCATTAGTATTTATTTCAATATTTGTCAGAAGATTTCTGAAAAATAACTTATTGAAATAATAAGTAGGAGGAATAAATCTATCACTGCAACTGTATAGTTTTCAGATTGAAAATTTCACAGAGATTCCCATCCACCTAGGTAACAAGGCATAGCCCCCAAGAGTCCCATGTATGTATCTTGCATGTCTAACATGTGACATGCTAGGACACATGTCCAAGATGTGTTTGGCATGTGTACTAAAACAAGACATGTCAAAAACATGCCTTAGATATTTCTAAAGCATGTCCATGGAAAATAGACCCGTGGATCCTGTATAAGTGATTTTTCACTCTTTTTTCACTTTCAAATACAAGGAAGGAATCCTCATGGTCTATTATAGTGCACGTGAAGGGTGAAATCGATTTGAAGGGATTATAAGTTCATCTAGTTGTCCTTCCAAACCCTTGCCCCCATGTCCCCTGGTCCCTTTCATTTTCCTTTGATTTGCCTTATTCTCTCCTTCCATTTACTTGACCTTAGTAGGCAAGATCTCCCTCTTTCTTAGTTCCACAACCATTTTTATATGTCGTGGCTTCTTCCATCCCTTGTTTTAGCTCATTCCCCTTTGTGTCCCTCCCCTTCCTTCCAAGCCCTAAATTTTTTTCCATTCCTTGAGTCTTACATTCTACTTCATTTTTAGCTACATCCATTGGTTTCCTCCCTCAATCTAATCCTCCCTAAGGGATTTGCGTTTTTTTGTTGTTCTTGCAGCTTTTGATTTTATATTTATTATATTTATCTCCTAACAAAATTATGGGGTTATGTCTTCTCTTTATTTATTTCTAGTTCCCAACATAATGCAAGTCATTGCTTTAAAGCTAATTTCCAGGATTCGGATACAGATCTGCTAGATTTTTGAAAATCCAAGTTCCAAATACAGCAAGGATACACCAAGTACAAAAAATATAATAATACTTTTTTTATTTTAAAAAACACTTTTAGAGTTCAAAAATCAAATTCATTTATAAATCACAACATTTAGAACTGAAATCATTAGATATATTATAAACATGAAGACTGAAACACTGAAATGATGCATCCTCCCTCATATAAAAAGGATAATATCATAAAAGATAATAGTAAGTACAAAAATGAGTGTCTCATCCATGATCACTCTACTAATATGATAATGCGCAGTAAGTTTAACTACATATCCTCAAAAGGATCTATGTTCTCTTCTTCTGCATATTGCAACTCTACATCATGAACAGATGATAGCGGTCTTGGAATGTAGGAAGTTGCATCAAAAGGTTGGACTAGTGGTGGAACAACACCCTCAAGCAAGTTGAGGTGAGTCATGGCATTCAATGTCATGTTCAAGTCAAATAAATTAGGCTCCTCATCCCACATCCTGCTCAGACCACTTCAAGCAAGGACCACTTCATCGTATTAACCAATGTTATCAGCACCCGACCGGAACCAGTGGAAACGGCCGGTCCGGCCGTTTTTGGCCCAAAATCGGGCTAAACCGGGTCTTCGAACTAGAATTGGCTAGTTCGGTACCAAACCAGCAGGTTTAGGACCGGTTTTGTTCTGTTTGTCCCTTCCCAGGTCAGCGTAAATTTGTTTTCCCTTTTTTTTTCTTTTTTTCTTTTTTCAATTGGTTGGCCCACATCTAATTCTCCCCTAGGCCAACCTAATATTCAAGCCTATGGTCCTATTATTGTTATGCATTTCATGGTAATGTTAAATTCTTAAAGTAAAAGTGGCATTCTCCTTACCTTTCATTTCCATCCTTTTACTTAACTTTTTAACATTACCATGAAATGACTCAGAATGTTTGAGAGTGGTTCCAACCTCATTGGATTTCATATGGAGAAAGTAAAATTTTAGATTTCACTCAAAATCCAGTAGACTTAAAAAAAAAAAAAAATTCAAGATATGAAGATTGCGGGGATTTCAACATTTCCATTGGATTTTGTCATGTATGAGGGTAAGGAACTAGTATTTAATAAAGAGCACCAATCCCTCTATGTACTTTGATGTTAATGGCAATAGTTGTCGAACTCCTTTATCATGACTCTATTAAAAATGTACCCATCACTAAAACAAAATCTTGACTTGACATGCTATGCGTTTTCTATTAGGATGATGATTCTGATGATGACATTGACAATTAGCACTTGTAGGTTGTAGTTGTAGTATTGTAGACTGTAGTTGTTGAAAAATGTAACTAGGTCGGTCTTCATGTTGACTATGTAATTATGTACTTATGTAAAGAAGAAGTCAAAAATTAATAAGATGTATTTAGCACTTGTAGGTTGTAGTTGTAGTATTGTAGACTGTAGTTGTTGAAAAATGTAACTAGGTCGGTCTTCATGTTGACTATGTAATTATGTACTTATGTAAAGAAGACGTCAAAAATTAATAAGATGTATTTAAGAGTCATGTTCATGAAGGATCTAGTCAACAAATATACTCCAAGATCTTGGCAAAATACCGTGAAGAGATGACTCCCAAAAGATGCAAGAAGATAATCTTATAAACATTGGATTAACTATCCTTCATGTCGGCCTATAATAAACTATGAAGTCGGCCCTCTATTTTGCCGGATGGTCGGCCTAAAAGACAGTTAGACTATCTCTATAAATACCTTCTCTGCGGCCCATTTGAGGAGGTGAAAATTCGGTTATCCAAGAGACAGTTTGCGGATTTAGTGCAAACTTGAGACAGGAATTGCGGATTGGTTTAAGGAAGATGTGGATGTATAAAGAAACAGAAAAATTCGATATCTCTAAGAATACAGAACGGATATTTCCAAGGATGCAGTGCAGACATCTATAGGATTGCAATTATACAGCGTTGGTACAAGCAAATGTCTCAGGACTAAGATATACAAGCGTAAGGGTTATGATGAATTATGAAGTGTAATTTAAGGAAGGTAAATCTGTGATTTAGCTTCCTATAATAAAAGTGTTACTTATGCTTAAACATTTGTGTCCTGTGCATTTTGATAATTGACTTGATGAAAGATTAACTATGAGAATACATAAGCAACACAAGCAAGCTCACAAGTAATTATCAAGAAGATAATTTTTGTATTAATCTCCAGCCCTACAAAATTCTCAACATGGTATCAGAGCTAAGGTAACAGTTCAGAAAGGGCATCTAAGAGGCACTTACAGATCAGATTTCAAAAACATCTAAGCAAGTCAAAGGAGGATTCTCTGAAATTTCGAGAAGCAATCATAGTCTGAATATCACAGTCAACAGTTCGGATCATCTTGGGCTAATTTCAGGAGTATTTTGACAACCTCAGTTCAGTAGTCTAACTACTATACTTCTCGGCATACCTGGTGCAGTTCAGAGTGATACCTCAGGTCTGGTATTATCCACATCAACACTACTATAATCACCCACTTTGATACTATATGTTGGTACATGATTCAGCGATACTTCAGTTAAGATGATTCTTGTGCAAACACCGCAATCTTAGAGAACTCACAGGGCAATCACAATAATATAGTGATATCTTAAGAACGATTTCAGTACCAAAATGAGACCTCGATTTCATGACAGAAATAGCACAAGACATAGACAACAAAAAGAAGGCTTTATCATCATTACAACAAGGATCTAATCCTTACCCTTGAAGAAGATCATCCAAAGAGAAAGCACTAACACATCTTTTCTCAATCACCATCGAAGAATTTATGCTGAAGACTTTATCTTCACTTATCAAGTAAGTATCTTTCTTCTATAATCAAATTTGGTTAAATGACTTTGTTTTTGCAGGGAGATCTATAAGTTGGTTGGGTTACCAAGAATCCTTGCATGAGGAGGATAGTCACAATCCTCGAAGAAAGTAAAGTCATGAAATGTTTATGGAGGTCAAGATTTCTCTGAATACATGGAAAGGGATAGAAGGACTCAAAGGATTCTTATGAAATCAGTCAAAGTCCTTACATCCTTCTATATATGACAGGATTGGATACATCAAGAGAATATATGATAAGCTAAAAGAACTATTTTATGCAATAAATAAGGTTAAGTCACTTAGACCCGATTTACACAAAATTGAGGTATCAAAGAATGAAGGGCTATCTCCATAAGATCTCAACTGTTAGATCTGGAAAAGACGATAAGATGGACAACGTAACAAATAGAAAATAAAATTACCTCATTCAACTTGTGGTCTCTATACTAGATGGAAAAAGACAAATCAAGAGCAAAAATGTTGAAGGATAAAAGACTCAAACATTTGCTGAAGAAAAAGGGAAGTTGAGAAAATGTGGAAGACTTATGGACATTACAAGAAAGATGGTCCTAAAGGGACAATCTCAATAGGAGAAAGAAAAGAAGATTCAAGGAAAAATCACGCAAACTTATGAATAAGGAATTGATTTATGTTGGTTATATGTTAGGAAGCAATGTAGCATCCTGATCTAAGCATGGCAGCTCCTAGTGAATCAGCTCCAGGAAAAACCTCTTTGAAAAACTTTAAGAAAGTAGTCATCAAGAGCAAGGGTCATCATAGAAACATACTTCTGGGATGTGATGACATATTGATGAAACAAGCCAAGGGAATGAAGCTATTCATTCCTAAAAATTGCTACAAGATGACTCAAGGGAAAAAAGGTATGAGGTATGTATGTATTTATATGTTGGCATTGAATGTTGTGATGTCATGTTATATGGTTGCAAGTAATGAACTTATGTACTTAGAAGTATGATCTATGGAGAAGTATCTCTCAATGCACAAAACAGATGAAATCAACATAATATGTCCTCATGAAATATGAGGTGGCTATATATGAACAAGGAACTAGAAAATGTGTAAGTTCCTGGGAATGGAGAATGCACAAAAAGGAAGAGATCATGAAATGCAACCATGTCAAGAGGCAGTTATCATCCGGAAACCAAGAAGATGTGACTAAAAGATCTCCTGGGAAAATATGTAGACTCTAACAGAAGTCTAGTAAAGATGAAGACTCGTGGAAAAACCATATCATTGGGAGATGTGCCAATCAATATGAAGGATGCCAATGCCTACAGGAAGATTTCATGGTCAAAGATCATTACTAAGATAACTTTAGCTAATATGAATATGTTTATCTAGATGAATTTGTGCAGGGCTGCTAATCATGAGAAAGGATGTATGATCCCTGGAAATGATTCAAAGGAAAGCAGCATGGCATAACAATGGACCAGATAAAGGAAATTTGATGAATCACTCTCTAATAGACTGACATGACTCAGGATGGAAGTGATGGATGATCTGTGCCCTATGAAGCTAAAATTTGAAGATTCCTCAATATCGAAATCCACGACATCGAAGACAGGGATTCTTCATGAGCAGCTAGATGTCTCACCATTGCTGTTAGAGGTCCCTAGTTAAGAGGGAGTCTGATGGTAAGTTTCTTACTTGGAAGAAACTTGGTAATTCCTAAGGATGAGCTTAGGTACATTCTTTGTATAAGAATAAGTACATTCCCTTGTGGAATAAGGTCCTCCCTGGTTGAGAGGGAGAGATAGACACACCATTCTGGTCTTGGGAAGACAGAATGGAGGATTGGGTAATCATTTGGCATTCGATACTCTTTGAGAATGTGATAGGGCATTCAAGATAAGAGTAGTCGGGGACTGATATTCTTTGAGGGCTAGCTACCCAAGAGAAGAATAGTCCAAGAAGGTCATGCTTTGGGAACACCAGAGTGGAGTATGTACCTTGGAGAGAAAATGACGAAGGTGTCTATAAGTCATATGTCTCGCCAGCATTGTAGCCCATTGTCTCGTTAAGAGATGGGGTTGTTAGTCAAGGCCTTGCTCTAGGACAATGCTAGTTGATATGATGCTATACAAATGCGATTACCAATCCGATTCTTCTTATGAGATTCTTCAGTTTGAAAGTAACCATGTATATGTATGAATACCTCCCTAGTTAAGAGGGAGTGTTGAAAAATGTAACTAGGTCGGTCTTCATGTTGACTATGTAATTATGTACTTATGTAAAGAAGAAGTCAAAAATTAATAAGATGTATTTAAGAGTCATGTTCATGAAGGATCTAGTAAACAAATATACTACAAGATCTTGGCAAAATACCGTGAAGAGATGACTCCCAAAAGATGCAAGAAGATAATCTTATAAACGCTGGATTAACTATCCTTCATGTCGGCCTATAATAAACTATGAATTCGGCCCTCTATTTTGCTGGTTGGTCGGCCTAAAAGACAATTATTGTCTCTATAAATACCTTCTCTGCAGCCCATTTGAGGAGGTGAAAATTTGTTTATCCAAGAGACAGTTTGCGGATTTAGTGCAAACTTGAGACAGGAATTGCGGATTGGTTTAAGGAAGATGCAGATGTATAAAGAAACAGAAAGATTGGATATCTTTAAGAATACAGTACGGATATTTCCAAGGATGCAGTGCAGACATCTACAGGATTGTAATTATACAGCATTGGTACAAGCAAATGTCTCGGGACTAAGATATACAAGCGTAAGGGTTATGATGAATTCTGGAGTGTAATTTAAGGAAGGTAAATATGTGATTTACTTTCCTATAATAAAATTGTTACTTCTGCTTAAACATTTGTGTCTTGTGCATTTTGATAATTGACTTGATGAAAGATTAACTATGAGAATACATGAGCAACACAAGCAAGCTCACAAGTAATTATCAAGAAGAGAATTTTTGTATTAATCTCCAGCCCTACAAAATTCTCAACAGTAGTATCATACTATCATGCTAATTTGGACTATAAAGGCCTTTTGGAGCCTATTGCTTGATGTTTTTTGGCTCAACAATGTTTTGCACTAAGTGTTATTTTGGTTATATGCACTATTACTTGCTATATAAATGACAACTTTGGAATAATTGTGTATAAATGGTTTGGAATCATATGGATGCACATGAATATATATGTTTTTATTTAAAATATGAATATTTTATGTGTTTTTGGCAAACCGGTTTTTTTTTCCGCTTTTTTACCGAGTCCGGTCTGGTTCCGACCGGTTCCCGGTCCACAAGGTTTTTCAGTTCGATCACCTGTTCAATTCTGATAACATTGGTATTAACCACCAAACGAAACATAAAATCTAAAAATCAAATTGCAATTAGGTTGAAAACCGTGGCAGGGTCTAATTTCCTTGTGGGATCTTTTCCCTTTTGCGGGATTTGTTTCCTCAACACAGGATTTGTTTCCACCATGCAGGTTTGTTTCCAGCAAATCATGATCCGCCATGTGGTCGTTTCCTACATGGATCCTAGCGGATCCAGATCCAGATCGGATCCTAGACCCCTTGATGTTGGATCCGGTAACTTAGCTTTAAAGTTAAATGAGATCTGGTGTAAGATCAAAGTCTAAATAGAGATCATTATAGTATTATATATTCTCTTTATTATCTCTCTATTTACCGAAATGAAACAAGTCATTACTTAAAAGGCACTCATTTTTTTCTTCTTTTTTAACGTGTTTAACTTTCTCTCTCTTTTCATCCTCATAAGTATTTGATTTATCTTGCATATAATCTTTCCTTTTATTTTATTTTATTTTAATTGCCTTCGAATTTCCATTTTGTTGAATGTTTTACAATTCATTTCCATTTTGTACTTGACTGCCCCTTTTCAGAAGTCAATAATTTCCCTTCATCAGCAGCTTATTATTTGCATTCTCTTCATCAGCGTCAGCAACATTGTTCTCTTTCAGTCCACTGTTATCCCCGATGATGAGTAGCATGTTCACTTGAAAGGCATAGGCATACTTGACAAAAATAATTGACAATAATCAGCATATTCTAATTTCTCATAAACCTACCTCTAACAACCCTTTTTTTAATTTTAAAATAGTCACATACTTATTTATATCATATTCATAAAAAAACATTTTCAATTCAAAAAGAAGGGAAAGAAAGTGAAAAACTAAACATGAATTTTGATGTTCTGCACTTTACAGGTTTGAAAATAAGTCTATGGTCAAAGAAGTCACGCATAGGGGGCTGAGGTCACACTTTATGCAACATATATGGAAATCTCTTATAGTGTGTTGATCAAATCTTATCACTGTCTAGACCAATGCCCAAAGGGACATTTCCCAATGCTTCACTATCTTTCAACATATTCAACTCACAAATTCATTAGTAACTCTTCCTTCACCTAAACAGAAGTTGCCAAAACTTTAACCACATTGAGCATGTTATATTATCTTGTCATGATTGCATGTTAATTTCATAAATTATAGTACTTGAGTTCAAGTAAGTTCCAACAAATTAGCCCCAAGGGTTAGCTCAAGTGGTAGTGAGCCAATACGTGGTCCTCTCCGTTGAGGGAGGTCACGGGTTCGATCCTTGAGTCCTTTGGGGTTAGGCCCCGAAAGTCGGCCGAACGGTTTACCGTGCGTACCATCCAGAAATTCTGGGGAAGTACGCCCGGGTTTCCCGTGAGCTTTCCCCTCGTGAAGAAAAAAAAAAAAGAAAGTTCCAACAAACTTCCACACACTCTCAATGTATGACATAAGACATTTTGAATTGATCTTTGTTAATCAATAATACCATACTACAATGATGAATGAAAACTAATCAATTTACCAATTTGCTTCCAACAGTTACGAACTTCTGAATTTTTCATGCAGTTTAAGACCATATGTAAGCCTTTTTCTTCTTCATAACCACGTTCCTGTAGAAATCAATTTGTTTCACACATTAGGCATGTTAAAGTAAAACAAAAATATGAAAGGTTATGCATAACAATACACAATTGGATTCAAAACAAATGGGATCCATTGAATTTAAATCGCGCAAATAAATCAAATTGAAACAATTCCTTCGTTTATACTCGTACCCTCATTTACGGAATGCAATCAGTGGTTGATGCCAGATATGTTATCATACTTAAGAAATATGTTTACAGTTCAATTAATATCAATCAAACAAAAGAGATATATTTCTTGCACCCATAATTAAAGTTTCAAAAGGAATGATTAACTTAGACTAGCCATTCATTTATATCTACCATATTTTTTCTTTGAATCATCCATGTCACTAGAACTAATCTCAAACTTTATACTTCCATGTGCTGTTGACTGTCGTATAAATTTTATTTTGACAACAAAGCTCACAGCAGTAACCAAATAATAAGATTGTAGAAAACGAAACTTATTGCTCCATTCATTCAATTCATTAAGTTCAAGAGGATTCAATTTGTATATTGTAATACACATAAAGGTGGCCCATTAAGCACATATCTAATATAACCATGCTCTTGGGAAAGACTGTCTAGAGGTAGTTAATTTCTAGATACATTAGCGTCAACATATTACAGTGCAAGGATGAAAGCCAACATGGGAACTAACATCAAAAAACCATATAAGTGGAAAAAGCTGTAAGTGAAACTAACAAACAAACTTTTCTTGCAACCACTCAAACCTTAGTGGTTAATGAACTTAAATAGAAAGCTATCCCACTTGGTTCACTTTCAAACAAAGTTGTCTCAATTAATTGCCTAGCAGAGAAATTTATTTGAGAAACAATAATATATGAAAGGCAAATTTTCGAACCTAGGAATTAGCAGATGTAGTATGTAAATTGAAGATCCACAGAGCAGACTAAATGTCATGTCGATACCAAAAATGAGAGAATATATAGGTAGAGACAGTCGACATCAACTAGTATTAGTTTCTCATCTTTTCTCACCTAAAATGCACACTAGGAGTATTTTCATGTTCAACTCTAGAGGGCCACAAGAACATGGTGGAAATAATTTGGTCATGTCCAGACAATTGTTGCATAATTAAGGATTGAGAAATAACTTATCATACTACTAGTTGAATTTTGTATTTCTAAATGCCAGGTTGGCAATTAAAATTGGAAAATTTATAAAGAAAAAAAGAAAAAAAACTAAAATGTAATTGTAATTTTAGTTATCACTCATCTTTTCTCATGCACATTTGTTGTCTAATGCTGATGGAAAACTTGTTTCAGGCCACATATAGGTGTTTACATACAACATCTACATTTGCTTGATCGTGTATGAACTATTACATTAATATCCTATGTTGATTGCTTGTATCAAGTCATCTCCTATCCTACATTAGGAATCAATGAACACAGAACCTATACCAGAATAATTAAGAATTGCTGGGTGAATTGTGATGAAGATGATCAAAATCCATTTTGGAACCAAAACAGAACATGCTTGTTCCTTCAAATTATATAACTAGTAATATAGGAAATTTATACATATATGCAACTTCATGCTTCCTGCACAATTGCTTTGTACGAAGTAGCAATTTACTCACCCCTTTAAGATGAGTCAATTCATCGCTCATCGGGGTTAGGACATGCAAGGGTGTCTTTTGTGAATTTTATAGACCCAAGCTTGATTTGTTGTTTCACTACGTTATACAAAATTTCATGATTCCTGTTTCTTATTAACTAAACTTAGAACAGTAAACACAATGAATCTCTTACTAACTGCTGAACTGGAAATCATAAATGTAACTTCACAAAAAAATAGACACAAAATTTTGGGCAAAGCCCAAGGAAAAACCCACACAAGGGATTACCCAGAGAAAGAGTTCTTTATTTCTGCTTGAGCATATAGGAAATTACAGCAGTATAAAAATATAGTCAAAATTATCTCATTATCCTAGCAAATTTTCCCTTGAAATTTGTGCCTACTAGACTCCTCATTTTTCGTGCCCCCTTCAGATTTCAAATCAGAAAATTACAGTCTGCTACGGCAATTATTGTTGTACGACCCTCTCTTTTTCTATACCTAAAATCCTTGATTTTTGTGACTGAAAAGTATAGTCTGGTACAGCAATTAATGTTGTACAACTTTTCCTTGGAAAATGTGCCGGAATGTTGGTGTATGGCCTACTACTATTCGATTTTGCCTTGTGATGCATGCTTCCCTCCTACACAAAATTTTGGGCAAAGCCCAAGGAAAAACCCACACAAGGGAATACCTAGAGAAAGAGATCTTTATTTCTGCTTGAGCATATAGGAAATTACAGCAGTATAAAAATATAGTCAAACTTATCTCATTATCCAAGCAAAATTTCCCTTGAAATTTGTGCCTACTAGACTTCTCATTTTTCGTGCCCGAAAATTACAGTCTGCTACGGCAATTGATGTTGTACGACCCTCTCTTTTTCTATGCCTAAAATCCTTGATTTTTGTGACTGAAAAGTATAGTCTAGTACAGCAATTAATATTGTACATTTTTCCTTGGAAAATGTGCCAGAATGTTGGTGTATGGCCTACTACTATATGATTTTGCCTTGGGATGCATGCTTCCTTCCCTGAAGTTTGTGCCCTTCTTTGCTAACCTTTTCCTCTCAGCCCTTCTCTCTCTTCATTTAATGAACTCATGAATGCTCTCTCTCTCTCCTCATGTGAATCTCTGACATTGATGTCTTTCTCTCTAAAAAGTATTTTTTATACTTTTTCTTTCAATGACCTAACCCTAACTTCTCTAACCACTTTTTCAATGGCTCAGATTAGATTAGGTCTAGGGATAGCATTTAAATATCACATTAAATACACTTTATTTAATTTTCTTTTTAAATGCACCTTTAAGTCATTAATTACAAAAAGTCACCTTTTATAATATAAAGTACAAAAACTCACTTTTATAATATAAAAATCACTTTATATTAAAAGTTTCACTTCCTAGAGAGACAACTTTAATGTCCCCCCATGATAGGCATCAAAACATGGAAGAAGACCTACTGAACTACAATTTATCAACACTCCCTCTTAGCGAGGGACGTACTTTTGACATGTCCCCCACCAAAATCACTTCGCAAAACCACCACACTATTTACCATAGAAACTCCCTCCGACTCTCGAGCTAGTCCTGCTACATGTCCTAATCCTTGAACTAGAGACATGTGCAAGCCTCTAATGCTCTCCTCAGCATCATCCAACAATGTCATCTCATACCAGCTAACCCTCATGTTGGTATTGGAATGAGCCTCTCGCTCACTTCCCTGAGCATTTTTCTCTCCCTTTGTCTCTGACACTGTTTTAGAATCTGGTATCCAACCAGATCCTTCATACATAAGCTATCCTCGCACTACATACACCTTATCTCTTTGATCACCAAGTAAAACGCACTCCCACTAGATAGAGAAATAAATGTCCTTGCTTGAACTAAGCTAATACTGAGAGCAAGTTCTTCTTCTGTCCTAGAACAAAGAGCACCTCGTCCACTTCCAACAGTTCACCAAACTCAAGTTGGAACTGAACTCGTCCAATTCCCCTCACTGCATGAACTTTATCCACTCCACTCTCTATATAGTGACTTGGACCTGTCTATGAAATATTGAAGAATACACCCCATATCCCTGTCATGTGTCGAGATGACCCACTGTCAACGATATATGTCCTTGCATCCTCGTACTTGCGACTACCCCTAGTTGAATTATGGGAGACAAATGACAATTCCTTCTCAAACTTTTCTGTTAATTCATTCACTATAGCTGAAGTTGCCATTGAACTTGCTTCCTCCTCCTTCCCTTTCTTCTTATTTGGGCATTGTCTCGCATAATGACCATATTGGGTTACAAGCAAAACAACAGACCCTGCTCATATCCTTCTCTTTATAAGTGGATCCCCCACTCACCTTCTTCTTCTTGCATTTGCTCTTTCCTATAAGAGAAAAATTATTTTCTTCATCCTTATCCTGTTGAGCTACCTCACTGTTGTTCCTTCTTATTTCATTTTGTATACAATCATCCCAGAAGGGAAGATTCTCCCGTGCAGTGATCCCCTCAACAAAAACTTCTTGACTCTTAGGAAGACCACTTAAGGCAGTCCTGACCAACTCTATAGGTAGTATAGTCTCACCTATGGTAGGAGTGATTTTGATAAGGTATGAAGTAACAATGTTTGTCTTGGTCATTTTTATTGCTTTTAGCTTCTCTTGTAAAACCATTTTTCTATTTTCATTTGAGCTCTAGTACATGTTAGTTATGCTTCTCACATCTCGAAAGCATACTTCTTTCCTCTCACATGAGGAATGACATGACGTCTACCAGCAGTGTAGCATCCGTAGGTATGGTCACTACCTTCTCGACTATTTCCCACGCCTCATTCTCATCAAATATAGGTTATTCTCTCCCTCCAGGCACTAAAGTTCTCAATCTCTCCTAACCTATCTTCTCCTCTCAAACCTAAAGCCATGGCTTTACTCAAACTAACAACTAACTCAATCAAAAAATCGTTCACCTTCTACTCAAGTAACACCCCCCTACCTTGTGTCTTTTTGTTTTCTTGTTACTTCCCTATTTTTCCCTCTTTCAAATTGACCCTGACACCATGTAAAATTTCTAGACCCAACCTTGATTTGTTGTTTCACTAAGTAATGTTAGAGAATCAGAAAGGCAGAAAGATCCTCTTGTTCTTGATTATTTACGTGTGATCTTCTTTAGTTCTTATTATGTTCTTCTTATTAGTTCATCAAGCAAATTCACATAGATCAAGGACACCAGATGTAGGCCAGCAGCTAGGGAAAAACCCCACTCGTGGGGAAAACCTAGTCAGTTATTCTTCCTTCAATAGTGATTCTTGAGACTCTAGACCTTGACTCGGACTTCCTCCACACCAAGTCAACCTTCCTTGTGATCCTTCCTGAATCTGGCAGCAGTAGTAGCACTATGATGTAGTTTCTTTGACCTGGAACTTCGACCTTGCTTCTTGAGACTTCGATCTTGAGGTAGAGACTTCGATTTAGCTTCAAAGACATCGATTTCGGCCCAATACAACTTCTCCAAGCAGCAACATTCAGCAAAACAAACTTCGACTTCCTCTTCTCTTGGCAACAGAACCTGATGCAGCAATTGTTGCAGTAAAACTTTAAGAACTTTGATCTCCCACACTATAGCTTGAAATGCAGAGGGAGTGGTGCCAAAATTTTGATTTTCTTCAACTCTAAAAGTGTACCCAAAACCGAATCCAGAAAGTCCTTCTCCATCACTTCGCAAATTTCTCTTGTTGCAGCTTCCAGATCGAATTTCTATGTTGAAGTGAGATGGTTCCAAGTGAGTTTGATTCCACTGGCACTATATATATATATATGCTTGAGATGAGCTCGAATTCCTGGGCTTCAGGCCGACTTGATCACCTTAAGGTCGACTTGGTGTGGAGGCTTCATAAATCATATTTTACTCAATACTTGACCTATTTGCATAATTCAAAAGCTCAATATGGATCAATTTAAATCTGCAATAATCCTATAGACTTGGAATAAAACCTAGAAGTCCACAATAGGGACTTTGCCCTAAAATAAATATGACCCAAGCATGAAACCCATGATTTAATAAATCACTTAATAATAATATAAAATTATTTTCTTTATTCTTTTGACAAGTACAATAAGTATTGACTCAAGTACAATTTATGAAGACTGAACCTAGTTACATTCTTCAACCCTCCCTCTTAACTAGGGAGGTATTCATAACTCAATAGTACAAGGTAGATCTCAACTATATGAACTATGAAGAATTTTTAGACACTGAAATGTCATGAACTAGATTCCTGACCAAGGAACTCCATCCATTGGTCACTCAACAGTTTTGGAACCGCAATGCCATGGACTAGATTACAATCTATCCAAGTGGGACTAAGATGGACTAAAGCTTTCAGCCTCTATAGGTACCATCAAGTGCATCTATCAATAATTCGTCGAAACCAGGAATCCTGTCATTGTTAAGAATAATGGTGTTAAACACATCCCATGCTGGTGGGAGACCTCCAAGGGCAATAAAAGTGAGCTCCCTGTCAGAAACAACTTCTCCAATAGATAGAAGATCATTCTTGATTTTGGTAATCCTAATGAAGTAGGATTGGATAGAATCTATAGAATCCCTTCTATCCATCTTGATGTCCTTCAGCTTGTTCTTGAGAAAGAGGATTTGGTTTGCATTGTTTGCTTTGAAATTACCAACCAACTTGTCATACATCTCCTTAGATGTGCACAAATCAGAAATGTAAGCAACCAAATGTTTTTGAATGGAGTCTTTGATGATCTTCTTAGCTTTAACCTCACCTTTCTTATACTTTGTCTTAGTAGCAGCCCGTGCATTTGAAGGAGGTTCCACCACATTTCCCTGCACATAATCCATGACATCATTTTCTTCCAAAGTCAAGTCCAAAGACATCTTCCATGCATGATAGTCAAATTTATCATAGAGTTTATCCTAACATTTGAAGTAAGTTGTAGAAGCCACTAAGGCTTTTGTCCTTGTCCAACAGATCTTATTGATTTCTTTACTCTCTCTTGCTTGGACTTTGTCTTCACCTGGGCTCTGAAACCATGTTAGTTTTAGTTAACAATGGTTTGTTCTATGCTTAGCACAATTTACTTCAATGTTCCTTTAGAAGCCCACAGTCAAAACAGTCTCGGTCAACGCTGGTCAAATAGTTTGAAATTCTGCAATTTCAGTTTTGTGATTTAGCCTAGAAATTGTTGAAATTTGGTTATCGGAAGACAGGTGGTTCCCTAAGGCTTTGATCTTTGGCCTAGAGAAAAGTGTCCAAAAGAACACAAGAATCGATCCCGCAGATTCCCATCGACCATGGCTCACTCTCAGTGCCCAAATCTAAAACTCAAAGAAAGAAAAGGCATCCTTGAAGCTGAAATAGCTCTCGATACCAAATGAAGATTTTAACCCCTAATAGAAATTATCTACACATGAATCTTATAATAAAAATAAACAATAGCGAGAGCATAAAACATAAAACAGATAAACACAGAGATTTTCCCCTGGATCCCAAATTGGGACGACCAGCTTGATATTTCATTATATTCCTTTCAGTGTTACAACACATATATATACATGCTGAAGCATACATAAACCCTAGTCCATTAACCCTGGATTAGAACATAACCATAGTTCCCTTGACCGGATCTACAAAAATACCAGGGGCCGAAAATCATCGTACCCCAAAACCATGTGCAAAACCATGCACAAAACCATGGACGCGGACTACCCACCGGAAATTAAGGACCAAAAAATTTTCATTGGGGCGCTGCCCCAGACCCCAACAGGGGGAGCTATCGCCCCCCCTCTTACCCCCCCACGCGTGCTTAGTCATGGAAAGAATATAACACATACCCAACATGGCTTTTACTGCCTCCTCTACCTTACACTCTCCAGATCAAGAATATCTTCCACCGGACAACAATCCCCGCCCCTCACTATAAGAAATCACCTTGATCACTCTCCAACAACTGTTGCACTGCACTCTTGAGAATTCGATCTCTAGATCTCTCACTCGATGTGTTCTCCAAGTGCCTATCGAGCTTCTTCTTATAATCTTCTTATTGAACATTTAGCGGCCTAGATTAAATCCTAATCAATGGCTCAGATCATCTTGAATCAATCTCCATCTTTTTCTAGAAGATTCACAACCAGTTTAATTAATACCCTTTAATTATTTTAATTTCCTAAGTTTAGACTTAGGCATCCATTAAAAATAATTAATTATCTTAATTAAATTGTCTCCAGGTAGAATTTCCCAAAACGATTTTTGGGTCTCGGAGAATGCATGTGTCCTAGTCTCCCTGCAAATTCTTGAGGTTAGAGCACATCCAATGCTACTAGAAATCAATAGTACCATCCCTAAATCCCAAAGGTCAATAAAAGAGATCCCACCGGACTAGGGTCCAAGGTTAACATCCAAGAGAGATCTAGGGGACAAGAGCACAGACCTAGCCCACTCTTTCCACTGAATCCCCTCATTAATCCATGCTTAAGTGTTTCCATTATAAATAAACCACAATACTCAATTACCAAATGAAAAGGCATACCTTTAGATTTGGGAGGCTCACCTTCAAACATACGATCATGACAGATGGGTGAGGGACCACATGGCTGCCTCAGGTGGTGAAGATGTTGAAATTTGATTACCGGAGGACAGGTGGTTCTCTAAGGCTTTGATCTTTGGCCTAGAGAAAAGTGTCCAAAAGAATTTAATTTTTCTCCTAAAGTGACTTTATAAAGTTATAAAGTAAAATCTAATTTAAAAGTGACTTTAAGTGATAAAGTTACTAAGTCTAATTTTAAAGTGACTTTAATAAAGTCAATGTGAAATTAGAAAGTGAAAAGTGACTTATGAAATAAATGACTAAGAGGGTCTTTATTAAAGTGGGGTGAATTAAAAAAATAGAAAGTGAGATTTAAATGAGCATTTAATCTCAGCCCTAGATCTAAAGCTATTTCAGCCATTGGATTTAGGGATTCCCCAAAAGTCACTTAGGGTTAGGTTAAAGGAGGAAAAGGAGAGAAAAAATCATTCATTCTTTCATGAACAGATTGAGAGAAGGACAAGAAGAGAACAAAGGAGATTTCTGAGCAGTGAGGAGAAGGAAAACAGAACCTTGGCACACATACAGAGGCAGCACTTCAGCAAATCCATACAACAGGGTTGGCACACAGTTCAAGGCAATTTTGGCATGCTTTTCAAGGCAGTTTCCGTACAGCAGCTGAGGATACGCATTCCTAGGCAGCCATACAGTTTCTGGCACAGATTTCTAGGGAGGAAAGTCAATGTTTTTGTGGCACGAATTTCGAGGCAGGCTGTGCAATCTGCTATTTTTGCTATGCACAGAAATCGAGGCAATTTTTGTACAACAACATTTATTATTGTCTACATGCTTTCCAAGGAGGTCGTACAACAACATTTATTGTTGTTCTGCACGCAAAAAGAGGAGGTCGTACAACAACATTTATTCTTGTATTTCTGGGCACGAATAATGAGGGATACCGTACAAAATTTATTGTTGTTCCTATTTCGCTGTTTTCACATTTTTCGAGGTGGTGGTTAAGCAAAGAAAACGAGATAAGTTGTATTTGTTTACTTGCTGAAATTTTTTGAGTATTTCTCTCTTACTGTAAAAGCTATTTATAAAAAATAAAAAGAGCTTTTGAACTGGTTTTCCCCAAGGGTTGTAGGGGGTTTTTCCAAGGTCATATTGACCAAAAATCAGTGTGTCTATTTTCTGTGTGTGGCTGATTTATTTTTCTGAGTTTTATTTCTGCATTTCAGCATTGTGAAATTTCCAGAATTTGTGTTTTTAGAAAATATTTATTTTTCCAGCTTGTTGAATGTATGGCTATGGGAATGGGAATTTAAATTTATAGGAGAAATAAGGAGAAACTAAAAATTGGGGTTGGGAACAGAAATTTCTACATGGTATCAAAGGTATTTTGTTGAAAAGTGCAGTTTGGGATAGCAAGAAGAAAAATTACAGCAAGATGATTTTTCACACAGAAAACAATACCTTTACTACAGTGGTGTCTTTTTCAGTTTATTAGGACAACAAGCATGTCTTTGGGCTTGAGGGTGGAGGATAGGTTGGATGGGCATAGTAACAACAGTGTATGGAAGGAAATAATGCAGAGCATCTTTGAGAAGGCAGAAGTTTGGGGTATAATGGTGAATACCCAAAAGCACCCTGTGAATGTGCCTACTGATGTTGTTTAGTTGGCAGAATTTAACAAGAAGAATAACAGGGGCAAGAGATTGATTCTGGATGGTATTAAAGACCATGTCGTTCCTCATGTGAGAGGAAAGAGATTTTATCATGAGATGAGGACAACCTTGACCAATCTATACCAGAGTACCAATGAAAATAGAAAAATGGTCCTAAGAGAGAAGCTGAAGGCCATTAAGATGGCTAAGACAGATAGTGCTACTACATATCTCACAAAGATCACTAATGTGAGAGATGAGTTGGCAGCAATTGGAGAGGTCGTTCCACCCACTGAGTTGGTGTGGATTGTAGTGAATGGCCTTCCCAGTTCATGGCTGAACTTTGCTGATGGGATTGTTGCACGTGAGAAACTTCCCACTTGGGAGAGGTTCTAGGATGATTGCATACAAAATGAAATCAGAAAGAGCCAGCTTGGGGCAGCCAAACCAGTTGAGTAGGATGAGGATGTAGCACTGTTAGCAGGAGGCAAGAAAGGCAAGGGAAAGAAGCAAGCTTCCACAAGCAATGGTGGAGGAAAAGGCAAAGGTAAAGGTAAGCAGTTGAACAAGGAGAAGGACTATTCCAAGGTGAAGTGTTGGAATTGTCAGAGGATGGGACACTATGCAGTTGTGTGTCTAGAGAAGAAGAAGAAGGGGAAGAACAAGACCATGGAAGCATCAGCAGAGATAGAGGACTTTTCGGATAGCTTTGACCGAGAGTTTGGGTTCATTTCTTGTGAGTCCACTAGTGTAGGATCACCTACCATAGAGGTTGAGAGGGAGTGTGCATTTCCATCCACTAGCGGAGCATCTTCAGGTATCTAGTATGTTGACAGTGGGGCTTCGCGTCATACGATAAGAGTCCGTGAGTACTTCTTAGAGCTTTCAGAGAGTGGCACTGATATAGAGGTAGTACTCAGAGATGAAAGCATTGTTAGAGCAGTTGGTGTGGGGACATTGACATTTGATAGGGAACCCAAACCTCCCTTGACGGTGTCAGATGTTCTATATGTGCCAGGGCTGAGGAAGCACCTTATATCTGTCTCAGCATTGGAGGACAGAGGGTATGAGGTATTGTTCATTAGAGGAAAAGTGCTTATATATCCCAGGGACGCTCCAGTTGAGTCAGCTAGAGTGATTGGTGTATGCCATGCAAAGGTGTACAAGTTTTCATTTCAACCCCTTTTTGCATTGAGCAGTAGTACTGGCAGCAGAGCTAGCAGTTCAGAGCTGTGCAAGATTTGGCACCGCAGGATCGGGCACATGTATCATGGAGCCTTGAGGACATTGCGGGATACCACTACAAGTGTGCCAGATTTCAGTACTTATCACATTAATACATGCACAGGTTGTGTGATGGGCAAGTTTTCCAAATCCCCTTTTCCCAGCAGTGACAACAGATTGACTAGGATATTTGATTTTATTCATACCGATGTGAGCGGTCGGATGTCTCATGTTTCTTTGAGTGGATATGAGTATTATGTTTTATTCATTGATGATCACTCCAGGAGGACCTGGATTTATTTCTTGAAAACCAAGTGTGAGTTCTTCAAGCGGTTTTAGGAGTTCAGAGCTCTTGTGGAGACTCAGATAGGTCGGAAGATCAAGTCCCTGAGATCGGACAATGGAGGGGAGTACGCCCTTGGTGAGTTTGTTGACTATTGTGCGGAGGCAGGCATTAGGAGGGAGTTCACAGTTCCTTACAACCCCTAGCAGAACAGGGTTGCGGAGAGGAAGAACAGATCCATCGGAGGGGATGCCAAATCCATGCTACGTGATCAGGGGTTAGCATTGTTTTTGTGGGCAAAGGCCTGCAACAGTGTTGTATATTTGCAGAACAGGAGTCCACATCGTGCCTTGGGACATGTGACTCCGAAGGAGGATTTTTCTGGGAAGAACCCTGATGTTGGTCATCTTTGTATCTTTGGGTGTATTGTATACTCCTACGTACCCAAGGAGAAGAGGACCAAGCTAGAGCCCATCGTAGAGAAGGGGATTTTTGTGGGCTACAGTGAGACCTTGAAAGCCTTTCGGATTTATATTTCCGCACAGAGGAGAGTTGTTGTTAGGCTGGATGTGAAGTTCGAGGAGGACAGGGCTTTCAGGAGGTCATAGGAGTTAGAGTATCTTGATCAACCTGACCCTCAGGAGCAGCTGATTCAGGCACAGGGATCCAGTTGGTAGGGATCAGGAGGATTAGGAGGTACATTGATTATGGTGTCAGGTCCATCAGTGAGCAGTGGCTCGCAGAGTCAAAGGGGTGGTGCTTTGGGCAGCATGTAGAGCAGTCCGCAGAGCAGTTCACTAGGGAGTCCACTGATAGACAATTCACACGGTACTTCAGCATCTACAGGTTCAGGTTCAGGCAGGAGGACAGCAGACAGATGGTCAGGAGTTTAGGCTCCTATTGAGGAGGAGGAGTTTCATTCTCCAGTGAGAGAAGTGTGCTCAGGGAAGAGGAAGCCCAAGTCGCTTTTGGATACCTTAACAGAGGCCACATCTATTGCTAGGCCAAAGAGGTCGGTCATAGAGAGTAGACCACCTGATAGGTTTTGTAGCTATATGGCAATGGTTGCCAAAATCATTGACTCTAGGCCTTCTAGCTATGAGGAGGCAGCTAGCCAGCAGGTCTGGAGAGAGGCCATGTAGGAGGAGTATTCGTCTATCATGAAGAATTATGTTAGGGAGGTGGTGTCGAGGCCTGAGGGTAAATCCGTGGTTACTTCCAGACAACTTTACAAGGTAAAGCATGCTGCGGATGGCAGCATTGAGAAATTCAAGGCAAGGTTTGTGGCTAGAGGGTTATTCCAGGTAGAGGGAGTAGATTATGAGGAGACCTGCGCTCCCGTGGCTCAATATACTTTGATTCACTCCATTATATCGATAGCAGCAGAGATGGGTTGGAAGATCCACCAGATGGATGTGAAGACCACATTTCTCAATGGCTTCATACAGGAGGAGGTATACATTGAGCAGCCACAGGGCTTTGAGGTGCATGGGAAGAAGTCCCATGTGTGCAGACTGAAGAAGGCCCTTTATGGCCTAAAGCAAGCTCCTAGAGCTTGGTACTCCAAGATTGATACTTACTTGCAGGAGATGGGTTTCACAAAGAGTGATGCAGATCCGAACCTTTACTTTTTTGTGATAGGTGAGGAGCCTCTCATTCTGGTGTTGTATGTGGATGAATTGGTCATTATGGGTGCATAGAGACTCATAGAGAGCTGCAAGAGAGATATTGCGTCGAAGTTTGAGATGAAGTACATTGGCTTGATGCATTACTTTTTGGGTTTGGAGGCATGGCAGGAGGAGGGGCATTTCTTCTTGGGACAGGGGAAGTATATTGTGGAAATCCTTGGTAGATTCCACATGGAGGATTGTAGACCCATGTCGACACCCATGATCACCAACTGGAAGAAGCTTCATGCTTCAGATTCTGAGTTGGTGGATCCCACATTGTATAGACAACTGATTGGTTCCTTGATGTATTTGGTCAACACTAGACCAAATATATGTTTTGCAGTCAACACGATGAGCCAGTTCATGTGTGAGCCCAGGAGGGTGTACTAGGTTGCTGCAAAACACATTTTGCGGTACTTGCAAGGGACAATGGATTATGGTCTGTATTTTAGGCAGGGAGATGGAGTGAGATTGATAGGTTACACTGATTCTGATTGGGCAGGTTGTGCTTCTGATAGGAAGAGCACTTTAGGGTGTTTCTTTGGGTTGGGTTCAGCAGTGGTGTCGTGGTTCAGCCGTAAGCAGCAGTCAGTAGCATTGAGTTCAGCGGAAGCAGAGTACATGGCAACTAGTCTAGCTAGTTGTGAGGCCATATGGCTTCGCAAGATGTTGTTTGGCTTATTTGGTCAGCCGTTGAGACCTTCAGTGATTTACTGTGATAATCAGAGTTGCATTAAACTCATGGATCAAATATCATTTCATTAGAGACTATGTTCAGAAGGGAGCTATGAAGCTTGAGTATATTCCCACTGATGAGCAGGTTGTAGATATTCTTAACAAAGCCTTACCACAAGGCAAGCATGTCTACCTAGGTCAAAGCATATCGGGATCAAATATCATTTCATTAGAGACTATGTTCAGAAGGGAGCTATGAAGCTTTAGTATATTCCCACTGATGAGCAGGTTGTAGATATTCTTAACAAAGCCTTACCACAAGGAAAGCATGTCTACTTCAGAGACAAGATAGGTGTGGTGAGGAACACCTTCCTCGGTAAGAGGGAGTGTTGAAATTTCATTACTGGAGGACAGGTGGTTCCCTAAGGCTTTGATCTTTGGCCTAGGAAAAGTGTCCAAAATAATTTAATTTTTCTCCTAAAGTGACTTTATAAAGTTATAAAGTAAAATCTAATTTAAAAGTGACTTTAAGTGATAAAGTTACTAAGTATAATTTTAAAGTGACTTTAATAAAGTCAATGTGAAATTAGAAAGTGAAAAGTGACTTTGGAAATAAATGACTAAGAGGGTCTTTATTAAATTGGGGTGAATTAAAAAAATAGAAAGAGAGATTTAAATGAGCATTTAAACTCAGCCCTAGATCTAAATATATCTCAGCCGTTGGATTTAGGGATTCCCCAAAAGTCACTTACGGTTAGGTTAAAGGAGGAAAAGGAGAGAAAATATCATTCATTCTTTCATGAGCAGATTGAGAGAAGGAGAAAAAGAGAGCAAAGGAGATTTCTGAGCAGTGAGGGGAAGGAGAACAAAGCCTTGGCATGCATATCGAGGCAGCACTCCAACAAATCCGTACAATAGGGTTGGCACACAGTTCAAGGCAGTTTTGGCACGCCTTTCAAGGCAGTTTCCATACAGCAGCTAAGGGTACGCATTCTTAGGCAGTCGTACAATTTCTGGCACATATTTTGAGGGAGGAAAGTTGATTTTTTTTTGTGGCACGGATTTCAAGGCAGACTGTACAGCCTGTTGTTGTTGATGTGCACAAAAATCAAGGTAGTTTCCATACAACAACTATTTGGTCTCAACCTAGTCTCCTAAATTGAGTTCATTTAATTGTCAACCAGGGTTGGTAAACTGCTGAAGTGAAGTACACCATATGTGCCTAGGTGTTTGTCTCTTAATGCGTTGTGTTTAGTGTTTTATGATGTTTTTGGTCTTTTTTGATGATTTATGATGTTTTTGGTCTTTTGGTAGTTTTATGTTCACAAGGAAAATGACTAGAAAGCTAGTGGAAAGAAGCTAATGATTAAAAACAGAGTGAAGCCTAATTGGTTGATGACAAGTGACAAATGCAAAGGCAAATACTGAAACAAAATCAAACCTAAACTATGACTAAGCAGAATCCCAAGCTTGATAATGACTTTAAGGAAATGAATCAAAACACAAACTTAACTTGTCCAATTCTTTTATCAAAGGTATTTTGGAAGAGCTTGAGAAATGGTCAGCTAAGTATACAAATTCTCCTAACTAAACAATCAAACAACCAGCTTATAATGATGCAACATTTTATCCATGTTTAAATATTTGTTAAAACATATTTGGAGGAAAATATTGGTATCATCATAAGATCTCTACTCTAAGACTAGTTCCTAACCATATTCTGCAACTTAGTTTGATACCACTACACTTCACTCAAAGGTTATAGATTTTTAGAATAGTCTTTTGAGGAAAAGTTTGTTTGTGAAATGATAAAGGAAGTTACAAAAGTACTTCAGGCCTTGGAATGATACTGTCTTCTGTTCATATGGTTATGAATCAATTATAGATTTGGAACAAGAAGAGGTTTTGTAAATAATGAAGGCCGTTTTGTTAAGTTTAACAACTGATGTAATCTAATATGCAATGGATGACAACTGAATGTGGAGTGAAAATGCAATGAGTTAAGCTAAAACTGAACTTAAGATGTCACTAGTCTAAAACAGTGCTGAACTAACAAGTCATTATCAAACTCAAAACAAAATAACAGAGCATGAGTTAAATGCAATTAGACTCCGGAGTATCCTAACTAAGTTATCATGCATTAATCTATGGGATTATACAGCCTGTTTTGTCCATCATGATTGGTATTTTGGAAGAGTTTCTTAGAACAATCCTGACTGTACAATTCAGTGCAAATGCAAACATAAAGACTGAAAGCAATTTAAAAACTAAAATATCACAGTTGTCTCCTACCCATCATTATGATATTTTGGAAGAGTGTTTTAAGAGCAAGGTCAGCTATGTTACTTAGTGAAAACAAACAACTGAAACATTCATTATCACAGTCATGCCTTAGACATCATAAGGATTTTTTGGAAGAGATTGCTTAGTATAAGTTCAACTATGATAGTGAATCAAAAGAAATTACAATTAAATCCTACAACACTATAGCCATTTCCCATTCATTATCATGATCTTTTGGAAGAGTTTATTCTTTTGGAAGAGTTTTTAGAACAAGTATAACTATAGTGGCTAATGAAATTAACTATGAACTCAAACTTCAAAAACGTAAAGACAACTAAGATACTTATCTAAATTACACAAGTAAAACCGTGCAAGAGGCAGGGGCCCTCTACCACCAGACGGAATCTAACTCCAAATCAAATCAACGCTTTCAAAGCAATACTGTCTTCTTCATTAAAGGAAAAATAACTTGAACAGAGTAGTCTGCATCTTCAGAATATAGCATGAAATCTAAGCAAAATCCGGAGCAAAATCTAGCCTATCTCTCGGTTTCCCAAGTGTTTTTATAACAAATTTACATAACAAGACTTGCAACAATTCGATGATCATTGTCTTTCCTTATTGAAATCATACTAGGACTCTTAAAGTGGCAGTGTAAAAAGGAAAAGGACATCTGGACTAAGACAGTCCTATTAGAAATCTGCTTCCTTAAATGAGTTCCCACGTACCAAAACCATATCCAGAATTCGGTTTTTCCTTCATGGTGAGCAACGAACAATGTAGACATGACGTGGAATATACCCATATGTGGTTTTTCTTGAGAGGCCACCTGGAACATGCCTGAACGTGAAGACAGTTGCAGAATTTCCGGTTAGCTACGGAATGTCTACATTCTGCAGCTAGTTCCAGTCAAAATGCATTACAATGACAAAAATCACCAAACTTTGCAAGTTAGCCATGTTCATGATTCTAAAAGTAATTTTAACTAAATTCATTGATCAATTGGGTCTGGGACAACAATGGAAAAAGGAAAATGAGGTAAAGTAAGATGAAAGAAAGCACAATCTTGAGGCTCAACATACCCCCACTGCTGACTTCTTGCATGTCCTCATGCAATTTATTCCATAAACTTAGAGGCTTCTGCAAGAACATCTAATCCTCTCCTTCTTCTTTGCATGGAAGCTAAAGATCTTTTGGGTTTTCTGATGACAAGTTTGAACCTTAAGTTGGTAAGTGCCCTGATTAGCTTCTTGTTCCTCTTTTTCAACTTTTCATTAGCCTTTTCCACTTTATCCATTTGTAGAGATAAGGTTGAGTTCATATTGGTTTTGAGTTTCATTTGTTCCTTTAGAATATCATTCTCATTTTTGATGTGTCTATTAAGTATTTCCAGCTCATACCTATCCCTTCTTAACACATCTATTTCAGACAGTGGAGGACTAGGGGTTCTATCTCTACTCTCTGAAGCTTTCCTTTCCAAAGTTTCAACATAGTCATAAACTTCTTGCTGAGCAGGATCAATTTTAGGGGTTCCTTCATTAAAATCCTCTTCAACATCTTCTTCAATAGATGTTTCCTCATCTTCTATATTTATCACCCCTGTTTGTTTGATCTGAGTTTTCCTTAGTTTCCCCTTGAGTCTATGGCTTCTTCTTGGCTGGGAAGATCCCTCTCCTTTTTCTGTGGCAGATTTTCTGATTACCCTCTCTTTCTTAAGTTGTCTCTTAATTTGAGTCAATTTCTCTGAGATTATTTCCTCACTACTTTCCTGGACTATTTTGTCGATTTCAATTTTAGAAGCTCTCCATTTTCTGCTTCTCCTTGTAGGTTGTTGTTCAGGTGAGGGCTCTTTTGGCTCTTCAAAATGATTTCTTATCAAGAAATTATCCCAAGTATCATTTGTTTTGGCTAAATGGTGTTCAATTAAAATCTTAACCAAGCCATGATGGTATAGAGTTGTCTCTAAGAATTGAACCCTTCTTTGAACACAAGAATCCATCTTTTTCAAACTTTGAAGCAAGAAATAGGGCAAATTTAACTCTTCCTCCAGAAAATGCATTATCAGTCTAATATGGTAAACATAAAATGTGTCATATCTACCTTCACATGTGATAAATTTTTGCATAATAAGTAAGATATTTCTCCATTTATTTTTCAATGCAGAACTTGGAATTCCCTTCTTAAACACAGTGACATCCATACCTGGTGATTTTAGAATTTGCTTCCATGATTCATTATGGAATTCTCTGTTTTTGAACCATCTCTCTCCATTTCTAAGCAATCCCGTTGCTTCTGCAATGAAAACCTCTGTGACAGTGAATTTAACATCTCCCACTTCAACCTCAGCTCCTCTAAATGACCTTGCAAATGTTTTAGTGACTTCTTTGTGGAAGCCATTAAATTTCTCAAGAAATTGTAGCCATCCTACCTATTGCAACATTTCTTTACATTGATGGTATCCTTCCAGGTATTTTGTACCCATTGGTTCGGTTCTTACAATAAGGCCCATAATGTCTTCTTCAATGTTCAGATTAATACTTTTTCTGCCCACGGAAACAATAACTTCCACCTTCGAATTGATATACCTATGGTTCTCGGTGACAATGGCTTCAAACTTCGGACTGATATACCTCTGGTTAATAGTGACAATGGCTTCAAACTTCATACTGATATGCCTCTGGTTGACAGTGACAATGGCTTCAAATTCCACACTGATATATCTATGTCTCTCAGTGATAATGGCTTCAAATTCCACACTGCTATACCTCTGTCTCTCGGTGACAAATGGCTTCAAATTCCACACTGCTATACCTCTGTCTCTCGGTGACAAATGGATTCAAGTTCCACACTGCTATACCTCTGCGTTTATAGTGATAATGCTCAATCTCTACTCACGGTGATAGTGCTTTAATCTCTACTCACAGTGATAGGGATATCTCTGTTTTGCGAAATGAAATGATGAAGGGCTGGCTACATAATGGAGTGATGGAAGTAGTTACGGAATGAGTTAATGGAGTGAGGTGGAGAAAACGAATTAATGAGTGAAAAAACTGCAGAGATTTTTACAACAAAAAAGAAAATCATCATTGAATGATTTGGTTGGGTGACGTGAGAAAATCAAACACTTCAGCCTTTTTAACAGCTTAAATGATGGTCGGGTATAGAATTTGAAATGAGAGATTTTTATCCAAAGTTTGTGGAGGGTATATTGGTCATGATCAATAAAAATAATCAAAACAACTTTTTCGAATGATTCATAACTAAAACTATGCTAAACTTTATGATATGCCATTATAATAAAAACTTGTTACCTTTACTTTTCATTTGCTTTTTGTGGTCTTTGTCTTCTTTGTTCTCCTTTGGAAGAGTCTTCATAATCCTTCTTGATTCTTCTTATTCATGGATACACTGGATCATTTTTTTGCAATTCAAATGTCTGCTGATTAGTGCCTTCAGGATTTGTAGCTGCGGAATGACTGTCTGGCTGCGGAAAGTCTGATGAGCTGCAGAATGTCTGTTTAACTGTAGAATGTACCTGTAGAGCATTTTAATCATGGAATGGAGTGGTTTGGAATATAAGTGAAATTTTATATGGCATGAATGAAGATGGATGATGAGACATGATATGTATGAAGTGGATGATGAAATGGAATGGATTCAATTTATGAAATGGAGTGGAAGAACATAAGAACTGCCCTGCAATCCATGACATGTGTTATTCATTTGCAGCAAGGAATCAAACTTTAAATTTTGACATGGAAATGAGGTGGATGGAGTATGGAATGAGATGAATGAAATATGGAATGAAGTAGAGTATGAATGAATGAATGAAATTGAGTATGGATGGATAAGTGAATGGAATGAAATGAAATGAGATGGATCATAAGTACAATGGATCTGAACTTATGATTTTGTAACAGCTGTTTGCAAAAACAAAATGGAAAAGTTAGAGTGTCAGAGAGACTCTGATTTTCACCCTATCTTTTCTGTATAAACATGCCAATCAATGATTGGTTTTCATGTTTATACTTTTATTTTTATTTTTATTTTTATTTTTTCAAAGAGAAATGCTTCAGAAAATTTAATCAAGTTGATGAAGAAGAGAGATTCTTCTTCATTAACTTTACATCACTGCTTTCTTGGAACTTCTTGACAAATTCTTCTCTTGAGAGTGGCTTGTGATACAGCTTCAATCTATGACCATTCACAAGAAAAGTGACCTCTTCTTCATCTGTTGTCCTGATTTTTACTGCTCCATTGTCAAAAATTTCAACAATTTCATATGGTCCAAGCCAATGTGTTTGAAATTTACCTTGAAAATCCTTGAATTTTGAATCAAACAAGAGAGCCCAGTCACCTTCTTTGAATTTATTCTCTTTGATGTACTTTTCATGCCATCTAGTCCTTTGCTGTTGGACTAGACTTGTTTTCTGAACTGCATCTTGTCTGATCTCATCCAATTCGTTAATCTGCTCCAGTCTATGCTTTTGTGCCTCTGTTAAATCAAGTCCTAGCTGAACTGCCATTTTGAAAGTTTGAATCTGGAACTCTATGGGAAACAAAACTTGCTTTCCATAAACAAGTTCATAAGGAGTATGGAATGTTGTGTTTCTCCATGTAGTTCTATAGGCCCACAAGGCTTCAAGAAGCCTATCTACCCAATCTCTTCTATGTAAATGAACAGTCTTTGTTAGGATTCCTTCAATGACCTTATTAGTAGATTCCACTTGACCATTTGCTTGTGGATGATAAGGAGTAGATTTTCTATGCCTGATTTTGTACCTCTCCATCATTTTCTCCACTAGCCTTGATGTAAATTGAGCTCCTTGATTTGTAACAATTTCTCTTGGGACACCAAAACGAGTAAAAATATCCTCAAAAAGAAAAGTAACTACAGATGCTTCATTAGCAACAAGTAATGGCTTGGCTTCTACCCATTTGGTAACATAATCAGTGCAAACTAATATATATCTCTTTTGTCTTGATGGAGGACTAATAGATCCTACAAAATCCAAAGCCCATTTTTCAAAAGGTTCAATATGTACCTGAGGTTGTAATGGCATCTCACCTGAAGGAGAAGGTTTCCCTACCCTTTGGCAACTGTCACACCTTTTGACATACTCTTTATCATCTTTAAACAAGGATGGCCAATAATATCCTAAATTAAGGATCTTATAGGCTGTCCTCTTATCAGCAAAGTGTCTGCCACAAGGTTCATCATGACATGCTTTGAGAATCTCGGGCATCTCATCTTCACGAACACATCTCCTAATGATCAAATCTGGACCTGTCTTGTACAACTCATTAGCAACCCATGAATATTTTGCACTGTCATAAATGATTTTTCTTTTATCTCTTGCATTCATTATTGAAGGAAATTTCCCTGAAACTAAATAATTAGCAATATCAGCAAACCATGGAGTTTGAGGAGAAATTGCAAAAAGATATTCATCAGGAAATTGATCTTCAATTGGAGTGTCATCTTTGATATTTTGGAGTCTAGATAGGAAGTCAGCTACTGTGTTTTGTTTTCCAGGCCTATCTAGAATGGTAATGTTGAATTCTTGTAAGAGAAATAACCATCTTATGACTTTGCCATTAGTAATTGATTTTTTCATTAAGTATCTAATTGCAGAATGATCAGTGTGAACAAAAGTTTCATAGCTTGTTATATAGTGTCTGAATTTGTTTATGGCATGAACAACAGCTAAAAACTCTTTTTGAGTTACAATATAGTTTAACTCTGCAGGAGTCAAATTTTTACTGGTATAATAGATGGCATAGGGAATCAAATCTTTTTGTCCCAATAATGCTCCTAGAGCTGTATCGGAAGCATCTGTTGAGATATGAAAAGGTAACTTCCAGTTAGGTCCCCTTAATATAGGTGCTTCAGAAATTTTGGTTTTCAGGGTTTCAAAGGCTAACTGGCAATCAAAAGTCCATTTGAATTCACAATCTTTGGTAAGTAATTTGAAGAGTGGAGATGCTATCTTGGTGAAGTTTTCTATAAATCTCCGATAATATCCTGTAAATCCTAGAAAACTTCTAACATCTCTTTGACAACTTGGAATAGATAAGTTAGAGATGACTTCAAATTTTGACTCATCAACTCTAATCCCATCCCCTGAAATGTGATGCCCTAAAACAATACCTTCAGTAAACATCATAAAACATTTTTCATGACTAAGTGAAAGGTTTGCTTCTTGAAATCTCTTTAAGACTTTTTCCAAGTTTTCTAAAGCTTCTTCAAAAGTGTTTCCATAAACTGTGAAATCATCCATGTATACCTCTACACAATCATGTATTAGATCTGAAAAAATTCCTAATACTGCCCTTTGGAATGTTGCAGGTGCATTGCATAATCCAAATGGCAATACTTGGTAAGCATAGGTACCCCAGGGACAGGTAAATGTGGTTTTGTCTTGATCTTCAAGTGCTACTTGGATTTGGTTGTAACCACTAAACCCATCTAAGAATGAGAAGTACTTTTTGCCAGCTAATGTATCTAACACTTGATCTATGAAAGGTAAGGGAAAATGGTCTTTAAGAGTAGCTTTGTTTAGTTCTCGGTAGTCAACACATACCCTCAATTTACCATTTTTCTTTGGCACAATTACCAAAGGAGAAACCCACTAACTATCTGAAATGGGATAGATGAAATTGACATTTAACAATTTTTGCAATTCTTCTTTAACAATCTCCCTAAGATTTGGATTCATCCGTCTTTGAGGTTGTCTGATTGGTTTGAAATTTTCCTCTATATAGATGTGATGAGTGCAAGTCTTGGAGCTTATCCCTTTCATGTCAGTGTATTCCCATGCATATGCAGAAGAGTGTCTCTGTAATACTTTGACTAACTTTTCTTGTTGAGATTTCTCTAGGTTCTTATTTATGTTCAAAGTTTTGCCTGGAAAGATCTCACTTGTAGAGATGCCAAATTTATCCATAGAATGAAGAGACATCTGCCTTGATGACAAAAACTCAATATTGGATCCCTCTTGAAATGATTCATGTTTGTGTTCTGGAGAGAATTCAAAGTTTTCTAGAGTATTCAGAATTTGATTATCTTCACTAATTTCTGAAATTGTGAAGAGTGGTTGTAAATATTCTTCATCCTCTATCCATTGAGTGTCATCTAGATCTGTAATTTTCCTAGCTGGAGGATATAAAGTGAATTTATTAGTTGAACTACCATCAGAAATATACATATCACCGGACCTACAACTAATAAAAGCATCAACTGTAGCCAACCAAGGTCTTCCTAATATAACAGGATGGCCTCCTAGATTATTCTTAGGAGTTAGGATCATGAAATCCACAGGGTACTCCCAAGAATCTAGGGACACTGGAATGTCTTCTATTACCCCATCTGGTTTGATCACAGATCTGTTTGCTAATTGTAATAGTGTGGGTGTAAAGAGAAGATTAGGAAGTTTCAGTTTATCCATGATTTGTCTACTCATGATATTGATTACTGCTCCTAAATCAATGAGTGTGTTTTGGATTTCAATTCCATTGATGTGAATTTTGACAACTAGATTTCCTGGGTCAAGATACTTTGGAATAGCAATCTTGCCCATCATAATGTCTGCTATCTTTCCTGCCAGTTGAATTTTCTTTGTTTCTCTTATTCTTTTTCTTGTTTTCTTCATACTCAAATCCTTTATTGTTTTGGCTAAAATTGGAATTTCCTTGATGGCTTGTAATAATGGAATTTTAATGCAAACATTTCTCAGCTCATCTAGGAAATCATAATTAGGCACCATAATTTGTTTTTCTACACCTCTATCAATTTGTAATCTTTCTGGAAAGGGAAGTATAGAAGTAGATGTGGATGGTTGCTCTAATACAGGAGTTGAGATTATTGGATCTTTTTGCTTTGATTTTTCAGTGTTTGGGTCTTGAAAAGATGTGTCTCCCTCAAGACTTTTATTCACTCGTAGAGAGTCTTCCTCAGAGTTATCTTGTTCTTGTATAATCACAGAAGGTTTCCTCTTTTCAAGTATTCTTCTAGACCTAAGTTGAACATCACTAAGGTCTAGAGGAGTAATTAAATAAGTTGGAAACTGTTGGCCTTATATCATGTATGTGTTCTGAGGATTTTTATTATTAGGGTTTGGTATGGGTTGAGCAGGCAATTGATTTGATTTTTGAGGGAATGGTAATGAAAGTGGTTGATTTTGATGTGGTTGGTTCTGTTGATGTTGTTGAGGATTTTGTTGAAGATTTTGAGGAAAATTTTGTTGAGGATTTTGAGGATAAAAATGTGGGTATGGTGGATAGGATGGTGGATACTGATAGTATGGGGAGTATCTTCCATAGGGACTTTGTAATCCTTGTGCCTAAGCTGGAGATTGATTTTGAAATTGAGGCCAAGGTTGCTGCCAAGAATTCGAAGGTGGAGGTTGATTATACATTTGATCATGGAATCCTTGTGTTTGAGGTCCCTGCCAAGGCCTTCTAGATACAAAATTGATAGACTCTGTGGAATCTGTAGGAGTTTCCTCCTGAAAGATAGCTTTGAGACCAGGAAGAGAAGGACAATTCTTGGTCTCATGTTTTTCAGAACAAATGACACAGGTCTCTACAACTTTTACATCCAAAGGACACTCTCTCAAGGCATGTTTCTTTCTACATTTGGGACAAAATATTGCCAAGGCATCAGATTCAGATTTTTGCTTGTTTTGTATCTTAAGGGTGTATTTGTTCACTAAGACTCCCTAAGATTTCAGATTTGAAATCATCAAGCATGTGTCCTATTTCTGATCTACTTACTGTCCCATAAGCAGACTTACTTGCCCTTGCAAGAGCAGGATCTCTTGGACCTTTTACAGTTTTAGATTTCCCTCTTGAAAGGTTGATACATAACTCAAATATTTCAGGTAATGTGAGCTGTGATATATCCCCTTTTCCCATCATGTTAAGGATATCCAACCATTCATCCCTAATTGTTTTCAACAAAAGAGCTTTTAAGGTGTCTTGATCTAGGTTTTCCATTTTTGCTCTTTTGATGTTGTAATGAAATCTCTCCAACAAATCTTCCAAATTTTCATCTTATTTTTGTAACATCTTAAACACTTCTTTCTTATGATTAACCGACATACAATAATCCAAATACCTCTCTAGAAATGCTTGTTTCATGTATTCCCATGTTCTAATAGAACTGTTGATCAGACTCATAAACCACTTCAATGCTGCTCCTTTCAAGTTTGAAGGGAATAATTTCAGTTTTTGAGCATATTGTAAGTAGTCATAAGTTCTACACAGAACTTCAAATTCAAATAAGAAGGTTTCAGGATCTTCAGTTTTAAGTCCATAGAAGTTTGGAAGGACACAGGGTGAAATGTTTTTCATGGTTGTATTGGTTTCTTCATCAATTATAGGGAACCCAAAAGAGCTTCCTGTTTCTCTTCTACCTCTTCCTCCATCTGCACCTCTACCTCCTTCTCATCTACCTCTACCTCTACCTCCAAATAGTGTGTGTTCTCCATTAAAGACTCCTCCTCCTCCTTCTTCTACCATGGTTGACTCTCCTGCAGAAGTGGAAAGGTTTGTGTCTCTAACAGGAGTTTTTAAATCTTCTTCTATGGCAGGTTCAGTGGATGAAGTGGAAGGTTTCTCTAATGGAATAGCTGACCTTAGATCTTCTAGAAGTCCAGGATCAGTAAAGGATGGAATGTGGGTTTGAGTTGAAGGTGTACTAGCTCTGGATCTAGGTGAAACAAGTGGTGTTCTAGGAATCAAACTTCTGCTTCTGCTGCTTATGAATCTTCCCCTTGAATCTCTTTCTCTACGCATATAATTGTTTTTGGATGCTAAGAAACAAAGGTTACCTAGTTTTCACTTCCCCGGCAACGGCGCCAAAATGTTTGGTCTCAATCTAGTCTCCTAAATTGAGTTCATTTAATTGTCAACCAGGGTTGGTAAACTGCTGAAGTGAAGTGCACCGTATGTGCCTAGGTGTTTGTCTCTTAATGCGTTGTGTTTAGTGTTTTGTGATGTTTTTGGTCTTTTATGATGATTTAAGATGTTTTTGGTCTTTTTGGCAATTTTATGTTCACAAGGAAAATGACTAGAAAGCTAGTGGAAGGAAGCTAATGATTAAAAACAGAGTGAAGCCTAGTTGGTTGATGACAAATGACAAATGCAATTGCAGATATTGAAAACAGAATCAAATCTAAACTATGACTAAGCAGAAACAAAGCTTGATAATGACTTTAAGGAAATGAATCAAAACACAAACTTAACTTGTCCAATTCTTTTATCAAAGGTATTTTGGGAGAGTTTGAGAAATGGTCAGCTAAGTATACAAATTATCCTAATCTAAACAATTAAACAATCAGCTTATAATGAGACAATATTTTATTCATGATTAAAGATTTGTAGAAACATATTTGGAGAAAAATATTGTTGACATCATAGGATCTTCTACTCTAAGACTAGTTCCTAACTCTATTCTGCAACTTAGTTTGATACCACTACACTTCACTCAAAGGTTATAGATTTTTAGAATAGTCTTTTGAGGAAAAGTTTGTTTGTGAGATGATAAAGGAAGTTGCAAAAGTACTTCAGGCCTTGAAATGATACTGTCTTCTGTTCATATGGTTATTAATCAATTATAGATTTGGAACAAGAAGAGGTTTTGTAAATAATGAAGGCCGTTTTGTTAAGTTTAACAAACGATATAATCTAATATGCAATGGATGACAACTGAATGTAGAGTGAAAATGCAATGTGTTAAGCTAAAACTGAACTTAAGATGTCACTAGTCTAAAACAGTGCTGAACTAACAAGTCATTATCAAACTCAAAACAAAATAACAGAGCATGAGTTAAATGCAATTAGACTCTGGAGTATCCTAACTAAGTTATCATGCATTAATCTATGGAATTATACAGCATGTTTTGTCCATCATGATTGGTATTTTGGAAGAGTTTCTTAGAACAATCCTGACTGTACAATTCAGTGCAAATGCAAACATAAAGACTGAAAGCAATTTAAAAACTAAGATATCACAGTTGTCTCCTACCCATCATTATGATATTTTGGAAGAGCGTTTTAAGAGAAAGGTCAGCTATGTTACTTAGTGAAAACAAACAACTGAAACATTCATTATCACAGTCATGCCTTAGACATCATAAGGATTTTTTGGAAGAGTTTGCTTAGTATAAGTTCAACTGTGATAGTGAATCAAAAGAAATTACAATTAAATCCTACAACACTATAGCCATTTCCCATTCATTATCATGATCTTTTGGAAGATTTTCTTCTTTTGGAAGAGTTTTTAGAACAAGTATAACTATAGTGGCTAATGAAATTAACTATGAACTCAAACTTCAAAAATGTAAAGACAACTAAGATACTTATCTAAATTACGCAAGTAAAACCGTGCAGGAGGCAGGGGCCCTCTACCACCAGACGGAATCTAACTCCAAATCAAATCAACACTTTCAAAGCAATACTGTCTTCTTCATTAAAGGAAAAATAAATTGAACATAGTAGTCTACGTCTTCAGAAATATAGCATGAAATCTAAGCAAAATCCGGAGCAAAATCTAGCCTATCTCTCAGTTTCCCAAGTGTTTTTATAACAAATTTATATAACAATACTTGCAACAATTCGAGGATCATTGTCTTTCCTTATCGAAATCATACTAGGACTCTTAAAGTGGCAGCGTAAAAAGGAAAAGGACATCTGGACTAAGACAGTCCTATTAGAAATCTGCTTCCTTAAATGAGTTCCCACGTACCAAAACCATATCAAGAATTCGGTTTTTCCTTCATGGTGAGCAACGAACAATGTAGACATGACGTGGAATATACCCATATGTGGTTTTTCTTGAGAGGCCACCTGGAACATGCCTGAACGTGAAGACAGTTGCATAATTTCCGGTTAGCTACGGAATGTCTGCATTCTACAGCTAGTTCCGGTCAAAATGCATTACAATGACAAAAATCACAAAACTTAGCAAGTTAGTCATGTTAATCATTATAAAAGTAATTTTAACTAAATTCATTGATCAATTGGGTCTGGGATAACAATGGACAAAGGAAAATGAGGTAAAGTAAGATGAAAGAAAGCACAATCTTGAGGCTCAACAACAACATTTATTGATGTTCTGCACACAAAAAAGGTCGTACAACATCATTTATTGTTGTATTTATGGGCACAAGAAACAAGGGAGACCGTACAACATTTATTGTTGTTCCTGTTTGTTGTTTTCACATTTTCCGAGGCGGTGGTTAAGCACGGAAAACGAGATAAGTTGTATTTGTTCACTTGCTGAAAATTTCTGAGTATTTCTCTCTCACTGTAAAAGCTATTTATCAGAAATAAGAAGAGCTTTCGAACTGGTTTTCCCCAAGAGTTGTAGGGGGTTTTTTCCAGGGTCATATTGACCAAAAATCAGCGTGTCTATTTTTTGTGTGTGGCTGATTTATTTTCCTGAGTTTTATTTCTGCATTTCAGCACTGTGAAATTTCCAGAATTTTTGTTTTCAAAAAATATTTATTTTTCTAGCTTCTTGAATGTATGGCTATGGAAATGGGCATTTAAATTTATGGGAGAAATAAGGAGAAACTGAAAACCCGGTTGGGAACAGAAATTTCTACAGAAGAAATGGCACAACGAGCTAGTTGGTGGATACAAGGCGTTGTTGGTTGTTGGCTAAGGACCATCTTGGAGAAAAAAATTTCTCCTAGGGATATCACCCACAAAATGGTGGGTAACATTTGGCTCCAACTGGGACATGATCTCTCAGAAAAGTGGGCAAAGCTACTTGAACGGGAGGTCATGAGAACATGAGCAATCTCTTAGTTACCGTAGACCTGTTACCTGCACATATCAAAGACTAAACCCACAGGGAAGCATGTTTCTACGGTGTCTTATGATCACCCATGCTTGGTGTTAGGCCATAAAATCAACATAAAAATAAAACATGCAAATTTTAATCTAAATGCAGCTAATCTACCATGAGAAATATCATATGATGTTAGTTCTAATGATAAACTCGGCATGCAATGCATCCTACCCTAACATGCATATTAGTAAGGCTAATACTAAGTGTAATCATAAAGCCAGTGCGACCAACATATCATCATATCACTATACATATGCCTGCCTGTATGATTACTCATGAAACAAAGCCCAAAACGAATGCAAACCCAAACACATGGGGTACGGTGCGAGCAGGAGGTGGGAAAATATGGTTTCCATGTGAGGTAAGAGGAATCCCTAAGGGAAGGAACATGAGGCCTTCCCTCTAAGTACACAATGGTGGAACAAATGATTATCCTTAAGAACCCCTTATCACAATCATTGCTCAACATATTGTTCTTTGTAGACACCACAAGGTTGTGATGAGAGGGGAACGAAGGGTGAGGGATAGAAGGAGTGCAACAACTAGGTTTCTCAAGGTGATGGTTTTGTTGGAGAGGGGAGGTCATGGAGTGATCAAAACCCTAAGGGTGTGTCCAAGGAGGTAAAATATAATCAATGAGGGGTTCTTCCTTGACACTATACTCGGAAGGGGGAAAGGGCTCACTGTCATTTGAGATCATATGACAAGGGGCAAGGGAATCATTTGATGAAGACTCAAGATGATGAACAATAGTAAAAGGCAAAAGGGTGGGTGAAGTATTGTATTCAAAGGGTTTCTCTTCCCCAAAATCATAATCTAATGGCTCAAGTGATTTCAATGTATAATAATACTAAGGAGTGGTGGGAGCCTTATTGATTTCCTTAATATCAAAGATTGGGTCTCTCCTAAAAGGAAAATTAATCACTTCCAAATACCCCTCTTTATTCAAGGGAAAATAATAATTCTCCTTCCCAAGGGTATATTAATGGATATGTCATCATAAATAATGCCTAAGAGAAAGGGAAAACCAATCTCATCCTCATTCTCCTTGTCGGTGTCGTAAATGGGAGCACAATCAAATTGATTACCAACAATTTATCATTTCTCCTTTTCAATGTTGCAGTAATCTCCAATGTCATCTTCCAAGGGGCTAATGGGATCACCTTCCTTAAGGTCCTCAAAAGGAGAGTCATCAAGAGTAATATCCTTGAGAAAGGTAATGTTAGTCTCAACTTCACCTTCCATAGACTCATCCTTCCCAGCACATGTGTTCTCAAAATCATCCTTTTCATCATGTGGACCTAGGGAGGATTGGTCTTCTTGCTCATTACTTAGATTCTCAATGTCTTGATGATGCTCATTGAAGGCTTCCTATTGGATGCTTAATGTAGGGTATACTTGAAAATGGCTAAGAAAGCCATCAACGAACTCCTCAATAGATGAGATGCTCTTAGGTTCATGATCATGCAGCTATGAGTTATGACCACTGAGACATCCCATGAACAACAACAAAAGGACATCTTAGTGAACCACTTTCTCTCTTGAAGCATGTGCATTAAATATTTCTACATGGTCAATTGCGGAGAGTGAATCACCATCAAACACAAGCACCCCACCTACCATCCTTCCTACGAGATGATTAGGGTTCCCAGGCATGCTAGCAATGTCCAAAGCAAGAAAATCATCAAAGAAAGACAACATATTTGAGATATACATGAAAAATATGTAGGAGTCACCAGGGTGAATTTAAAGATGCCTATAAATATGCTTTCTTCACCCTTGAAGCATCGACCTTAAAGTTAAATGAAGAACTAGGGCTTCATTCTTCCAACGGAATCGCCACTAATGATATCTTAGTATGTCGTATGGGGAACAAAACACATGTTTCATTTCCTCGGTAATGGCGCCAAAATGTTATCACTCAAACTAGCGGAGGTCCTAAAAGAGAATCCTTGAAGAGATACTACTAGGTCAAAGGCAACAATGGAGCAATAGCCCACTGTCACCTCGACTAAGGCTCCCTACTCTTTACATATTTTCACCGATGGGAGGAGACCTGGTATAATAAGGATCACAAAAATAAATGGATCAATGATAGGATGAGAAGTGATCCTAGAAGCCTATTCACAAGAGAGGCTCAAATATATGGCTTGCTTGCTTGGAGAGCAAGATGAAAGGCTCTCTAGGAAGGGCTTAGGAGAATTATAAGAGCTAGGGTTTGAGTATATGACTTGTCAAAAAGACTCTTAGCTCGCAAAATCCTTGTGGAAACTTGGATTCCAAGTGGTCTTTGTAAAATTGGCTTCAATAAGTTATGGGACCACATGGGACCAAGTGGATCTAGAATTAGGTCAAAGGGATGGAATTTATCAACCAAGGGTGTACTTGAACTAATTGAGGGGAAGAAAGGGATTAAAGGAGAAATTTTCCTTGAATTTGATGAAATAATCCCAATGAGGTCACTAGCCAAGGAAAGCCTAAGGAAAGAAACGGTCCTCAAGCTAGGGTTTACAATATCTCGAGATCCCACCGTCGGGTTTGCTTCAAATTTGGAGTGCCTCTAGAGAAAAATCCATCGCAGTTGTGGAACAAAAATCAAAGTAATTGGATGGCTAGATTCTGAAATATGTGATGCCCTAGGTGACCTATGTAGGCTAGGCCTAGAAAGAAAGAGGGAAGGTGAGAAAAATATTCTTTAAGGTGATAACCAAAGGAGGACCAGTGCTTTGTCCTTTGGGAGAGATCGATTCATGGAAGATTCAAGGTTTAGATTGATTCCCTCTTGTCAAGGAGGCCTGAAAACAACTTCGCTAGGCTCTAGGGCTTGATGGAAGTACCTTTGAGGTCATTTATACTTCGTTTAGTAATATTTGGTGGCTTGTCAAGACAAATTAAACGAGGAAGTCTCTAGGAACATTCATTCATTCAAACATGGCCCATACATGATACAATGTTATTTAGAGATGCAATTTCCACAATTTCATTCCAAGAAAAGCAACAAATTAGCCCTAGAATAGAAGCTCCAAGACAAAGAAGATTATAAAAACATCAAAATTTGTCCATTCATCCCAGAAATCTCATTCTCAAAAGATAGCGAAAATCTCAAAAAGAAGATATGATCCAATCCAAGTGATGATGATGAAATGAAATCACCTCACTTGTATTTATACATGTCCAAATGAGTTTGATTTTCCTAATGAGGCCTAACTGAACCCCTAAAATAATGTACAAAATAACAATTTTTTGGTGACAAGCCCGCCAAACTAGCTCAAAATCAAAAGAGTAAGCATTTCAAGAGGTCGAATGATCAATAATACGTAAGCCTCTTAAGAGGTTGAATGATCAATAATACATGTCGTTGGGCCTTAGAGGGGGCCTAGTGAAGTCCATGAGTGCCATAATGTGGAATAGGTCTTCCAAAAACAGTGGACAAGGGGTTGGCCCCTTGTTTTCCAAGTAATAAACATGTGGTGCTCCCAAATGGTTGTGGGGACACACAATTATCCTCATGGGTCTCCAAAAAGATCAAAGATGCTTGTAGACCATGTGAAAGGGCTCGAATGATGGTACAAGTGATGCCACATCATCATACAGGTCCTGGATCATGTACCAAGTGTGTGATGTAACTATGGGGCCAGCTGAGCATGGTGAACCAAGTGCATCGTCCTCGTCTAATAGGTGAACCATGAGAAATATATGAATGAATTTCGGGATCCATGGAATGTTGCCAATTATTATGGAGGCCCAAGGATCTCAACACACACCCTACATGTGCCAATGTAGCCCTCTAGAGGGTTAGGACCCCGTATAGGGAGACCAAACCCAAAATAAAGACCATCTACAATCCTGAATAAGATCCAATACATCCCCTTGCCTTCCAATATACCAAATCTTTAGCAAAATCAAGTAAAATGGTTTACAAACCATGGACAACATGTGGGCACTTCATAATGGCATGCCCTTCCATAGTGAGCTTTGGCATGTGCTAATGTCTCTGAGATCCAAAGGGGGTTAACCAAGCATCTTAATAGATGGTTTCTATTTCTAAGGGGGATGGTATGTCCTTGGTACACCTTGAGATGGTGGTGGCATGTGATAAAGTGATGGAACAGAGTAGGGGATGAAGGGGAAATCTTGGGTCACTTGTTAGGCTACAAGGGTATCTAATAAAGGGAAAACCGCACTTGGGTAAATGATAGGTAGGAAGGAGAAATTGTGATACATTAGTTACCCCAGACTTGATTTTTATACCCTTCTTCATATACCTTTTGTATTTTATGATTTTTCACTGGTTAGCTACTTGGGGCTCAAGGAATGAGAGAAATGTGTAAAGTATAGCAATGGATACTCCCTTTAAGGTAGGATGGCTCATTTCCCACCAGGGGTCGGGAAAATCATGGGCTCCTAAATGATAGAGGAGGTTCATCTAGGGCCTATAGGAACTAGGGTGTTGGCCATGGAAATTGGGGTAGAGCTCATGTATTGGCTTTTTCCCATGTGCTAAATGTGTTTGTCCCAACCATTTTGTGGTACATTTTCCTGTTTAATGTGGCCAATTATGATTTTTCTTTTCTTTTTTAGTTGCATCAACCTCTGGGCATCGTTCCAGGCCTGACATAGGGTGTGGGAAAAGGGGAGGGAAAGGCTAACCCTTTGTGGACCCAAGGGGGAGGAATAATAAATGGCATTATAACGAGAGGAAGGGAAGTGATATATGTGGATGAGGGAGTGGGGCCACGTAACCAAAATCAAGGTTTCCCATTTAGTACCATGCCTAAAGCCCAAAGGTCAATAAAAGAGATCCCACAGGACTAGGGTCCAAGGTTAACATCCAAAAGAGGTCTAGGGGACAAGAGCACAGACCTAGCCCACTCTTTCCGCCGAATCCCCCCATTAATTGATGCCCGAGAGTTTCCATGATAAGTAAACCACAATACTCAATTAACAACGCATACCTTTTGGTTTGAGAGGCCCACTTTCAAACATATGATCATGACAGATGGGTGAGGAACCACATGGCTGCCTCAGGTGGTGGATAAATGGCACAACGAGCTAGTTGATTGCTACAAGGAGCTGTTGGCTACTAGCCGAGGACCATCTTGGAGAAAAAAAATTCTGCTAGGGAGATCACCCACAAAATGGTGGGTAATAGTTCTAAAATAAGGGAAGAGGATTTTTGGGTTTTCTCGTAGAAGAGGGGTTTTAGCCCTGGCTGAGATCCTATATCATGTGTATTTGTTGTGTTGATCTTCATGTATTTATGTTTTTTGGTAGTTTCTTGATGATAAGAAGATAAAAGAAGATACAAAAGTAGATAATAAGAAATCAAAGAAATCACAAGTAACTATCAACTTAAGAAAATATTTCTACCTTTTGATTTTATAACACGTTTGAGCTTCAACCCTATATAAAAGAAGCATATCTTGCATCGTTGATGGTTGGAGGAAACAATACTCAATTTGGCTTGATTTTTATTGAAGATTTCTTGATGGCTATGCGGTTTTTTAAAGTTTCTACTCATGTGTGGCTTTATACTCATATGTGGCTTTCCATCAAACATCTATTTGTTGATTTATGTTGCTGGTGTTTAGCCTTAATGCTCTAGCTAGTTTCAAGTTAAGGGAAAATTTTAAATTTGTCACTTGAAGAAGAAGTTTGGATGAGGTGCATTATATTTAGCATTATTGCTATTTTTATTTCCTTGTTGAATCTTTCATGTTATAAATTATGCCATATCTATGATAGGATGCATAATGTTTATAGTCGGAAATAAAAACTACCTTTATTTGACTTTTCATGTTCATATATGAATGCCTTTGGAAGTGTTATCACAAAATCTAGCACCTTAGCGCAAAGGCTTTCACAAGAGGCTAAGACAAGTGTAACATGGAAGTGTTACAATTGTCACCTAGGCAATCACTTCCCTCTCTTTAGTAAAGGAAAAATCCATGAGAAGGGAGGCTTCCCTAGTAATTTCGAGGAATCCCTAGGCAAGACATAATCAAGCATAAGGCCTCCTATATTAGCTACTCACAATACCACCACTAAACTAAGATGTTCAAGATGAGAACAATGCGGTTTATTCAAAGAAATTTCTATGTTTGAGTGGGTAAAGTCTCTAAGACAATTTATGATATTTAATGTAGAAAATTATAGGAGAATATAGCCCAGCCCAGTTTTCAAGTTTTGCATGGTTTAATGCCCAAACCCATCATAAAAACATGTGACTGATATTTATATCATATTTGCATTAAATTGAAACAAAGAGTTACTCTACCATTTAACTTTGCACAGCTAATACACGAGAAAAATTAATAAGCACACACAAGAAGTTTAGACACTAATTTTGGTCAATTAGACACTGGAAAAACCCCACAGTGGAGAAAACCAATGCTGGATAAGGATTTCATTTTGCTTGTCTAGAAATTTTCTTACAAAAAAAAAAATACATAAGAGATTCTGATTATCTCTCCCTTGAAGAAGCTTTTCTAAAGTTCCTTTTTACACTGAAATTTTTGAGCTGATATATTCCTTCGCACAGTGCTCTCCTTCCAGCAAAAATTCTCAGCCTCTAGGCTGCTCCTTCAGCTCTGGAAATTACACCATTTAAAATTCTTCCTTTGCTCTGAAATATGAGTTACTTTCAGCTGCACATATGCTCACCATACACTTCCATCTCCACTCAGAAACCACACACAGAATATTTGTCTGATTACAGACCCCTGAAGCAAGCTGAACACACACAGACTAGGCTTGAAATTCATGCTAGATTGGCCCAAAATTTGTGCTCAGCAGACCCAAGAAACTCGGGATTGAATGTGGTTGACTCATGAGAGTTTCTAGCATCCCTCATGCTGGTTTAGGTGAGTAACAAACCTGAAATAACACTTGACCTATGAACAGATTTAATTCTGAACTCTTCTCCTTGAGTTTCTATCTTTGTCATTGCCTCTTACTCTGCCTACAGAAGATTCGATCCCTGTTGTGGCTTATTTTTTCTCTGTTGTAAGGTTTCTTCAAGCTCCTTCCTCCTTTGACTTGGGAGAGTTTCCAGCAGCCCTCACGCTGGTTTAGGTGAGTAACAAACCTGAAATAACACTTGACCTGTGAGTAGATTTAATTCTAAACTCTTCTCCTTGAGTTTGTATCTTTGTCTTTGCCTCTTACTTTGCCTACAGAAGATTCAATCCCTGTTGTGGCTTATTTGTTCTCTGTTGTAAGTTTTCTTCAAGCTCCTTCCTTCTTTCCCCTTGCTCCTCTGCTCAATCTTATCACGAGAATAATAAGCTCTCATTTCTCCTTTTTTTTTTTTGTCTTCTCGTAAATGTGGAGAACCCTAACTCTTAGATCTAATGGCTGAGATTAAATCTCAGCTCATTAGATCAAGGGTGGAGATCATTTCCTCTTGACCCTCTTTTTAATGTGGTCTCCCTTCTATTAATGAGCCTCCCTAGTAATTTTTAATGTTTTAGTACCATGGTCACTTTTTCTTCATAAAGGAACTTTTAGAATATAAGTCACTTTAATAATATAAAGTGTAATTTAGTACTGTACACGTAAAGTCACTTTTAGACACATGTGACACTTTAATAACTTAAAAGTACCTAGTACATCTCCACATAAAAAGCACTTTAGCCCCCCTTTATATTAATAAACTCACTTAGAAAAAAGATGATTAATGTGTCTCCCTAGGCCAAAACGAAAAAATGTCTAAGAAACACCTCCTTGGTACCCTTATTTTCAACATTTAGCATGCCATAATAGGTCAAAGAAGGTATTCCAAATACTAAAACATAATAAAAAGCTATGGATGTTGTAAAAATTGTGTCAAAGAGAGTAAATTTCTGCAATATATCAAGGTATAGCATCAACAAATAAATCAACCATTTGCAAATTAAATGATCAATGAAAACTATGACTAAAAATCTAAGTTAAAATAGGGTTAAAGCAACTAATTATTTTAGAAAACAAAATAGCACATAACAACTCTCAAATACAAGTTTTCAAACCCTAAAGGGATGAAAAGTATTTCAGCAATGCAATAAATGATGATAACCTCTATTTATAACCATGAAAATTCTCACAAACCCTAGACATCTAGCCTGATTATGGCTGAAAATTAAAGCTGTCACAAATCCTAATATAACCATAAAACACAAAATAAAAGGTTAAAATTTGATTTTGATGATTGACTATTGGAAGAGACTAATACTTACTATCTTTTTGGGAGACAAACCAAGGAATCTCTTGAAAAAATGTAAGGAGATAACTAGGGTTGTTTGCTACTGAGCTAGAAGATCTTACTAGTGCTTTTACAAGCTTTGAAGACAAAATCAAGGGAATATTATCCACTAGAAATCTTCCTAGGGTATTAAGGATCAATACAAAGAGAATGCACCATCACCACTAGATAAGCACATTTTTCCTTGATACATTCAACAAATAAATCCACAAGACTTAGAAAGAACATTTAAGAAATCATTGTTCATCCATAAACCCTAGCCAAAGATCATCCATTAGGATTGAAAAATATACCACAAATCATGTCTCCAAGAGATCAGATGAGTTATTCATCCATAACTAAGATAAGAGTAAAAGAGTAGACAAGTAGTAGTATATCTCCACAAGTAGCAATCATCCAAATAAGGAGAGTGTTTCCTCTATTTATATAAGGAAACTAGGAAATATTCCTCTACAAGAGCTAATATCCACTAAAAGCCATAAAACAAAGTAAAATCCATGATACAAGGTGGATAGGTCTAGACCAACCTCCAAAATTGCCTCTACAATGAAAATTGAATTCTCAATCATCATGTCATCCCCAATAAATGCTCCAGAAATATCACAAACATGGGCAAAGTGAGAAAATGAGGGTGGCGTCTCCTCCAAGGTAGTGTAATAATGCTCCAAAAATCATGTCTCTTCACCAAAAGGTAGAAAATCTCACTCAAAAGTCATGTCTCATCATAAGAAAGTGCCAAATCATCATCCATCATGCTAGGTCAACTCAAGTATAGTGATGAATCATTATAAAGGTGCAATGTCCTATCATAAATGAAACATCCTCAAGTAAATGCATGAATCATTAATGCAAGTAGCTGACCTCTCTAAAGAGGTATATCATCACCATCAAGTGTTATATCATCATGAGAAGGATCATTGTCTTCATCAGAGGTGCAACACTCATCTTCAAAGGTCTCTCTCAACAAGTCATCATGTCATCTCAAGGTCCCAATACCTCTGAAAGGGTACACAATGTCCTCAGAGAAGTGTGGAAGAACCATAAATTTCCTCCAAAGGACCATGTATATGCGAGCATTATCATAAAGTAGGGGATCAAAGAATCAAATGAGATCAACTAGCATGTATACAAGAGTTGTTGTAACGTAAAAGGTGAGTCACGTTTAATGTAAAATCCACAAAATTAGATCACATTAAATATCTTCTTCAAACTTCACACTAGTTCATGACTTTATGCAATTTTCCAACACTAGGTATGGGAGGACCATCATAGAACCTTGTTAGGTGTTCTAGTACCCAAGAATTAGAGTAGTTCCCAAGAAACCAATCAAGGTGTAAGTGAAAATGAATATGTCATGACTTCGGGTTTACTTCATGGGAATGTTATCTTTGACATGCAAGGCCATGTGTAATGATCGTCTCCACAAGTGCCTTTATAGAGTGAGTGCCTCATAAATTGAGTTATCCTTTCCTCGCCATTGTGTTTTTCCACCCCTTTCTTTCCATTTCTTTTATTCTTTGTTTTGCTTTATCATCCCCCTTTTGATGTATATGCATTTCATTGCATAGGGGTTGGGATGATTTAATTAAGTCCTTTCTTCAATTATGCACCAATTCCATTAGGACATGGGGAGATGGCCTTATAGCAAGTGCCAAGGGGGTAGAGCTCAAGCGTCTTTGTGTTTTGACTTATCATTATTTATCATTTTCATCTTTCTTTGCATTTTGAAAAATATATCATACTCATTCTCTTTATTTATATAGTAGTTCCAACCTCTAGTATCTTGTCCCCTTCTTCCCTTAGGAGTATGAGGTACAAACCTTTTCGGGTTATATGTAGCAGTGAACCCAAAAGAAAGGACAAAGGAAGGGGAAAATATGGAATGTGTTATGGAAAGGATAATATCAAGGCCCTCAAGTAGTACACCTCTCCCCAAAAGTGGCAAAAATCGATTATAATACATATGAGGACCACCAAGGTGAAAGAAGGAAAAAAGAACAACTTCAAAGCATCATGATTCATTATGTAATTTCAACTCATGATCCTCACTTAAATGTTGAATACATTAAACTTAAACACTTTTAATGAAACAATGGAAAATTTACCTCATGTGGATTGGGTCATTGTCATATCAAAGGAGTGAGATGAGCATAATATATGAGGCATCTATGGGCTTTTGTATTTGGAGAATGATAAGATTCATCATTGGGACCATTGTCTGGAATTTGGACCATCGAAAAAATCTCCTCTAGCTATCCCTAGATGTGAGGGGCTAACATCTAACTCCAACATGGGGGCATGTGTTCACTATACAGTGCATGAGAATCTCAACATCTCAACATATTTAGAATTGATGCATACCCTTTGGAGGGTGTAATGGACTTGAAATGACATTATACTCGTTGAGACTGCCTACCTTTGATGATTAGCATTGCACCTTTGACGAGGACATTGAGCCTTCTCACGATGATGTAGCACTTGATGATGATGATATACCTCTTTGGAAAGGTCATGGAGCCACTTTCCATGATGATGTCATGCTCTTTCTTGAGGAAATTACATTTATGATGGGACGTTGCATTTTTTTTATGATACATCACTATAATTGAACTGGCCTAGCATGATGGATAACGATTTGTCACTTTCTTATGATGAGACATGACTTTTGAGTGAACATTGTACTTTTTGGTGATGAGACGTGAATTTTGGAGCATTGTTACAATATTTTGGAGGAGATGTCACCTTCATTTTCTTGATTCCCCACACATGTGATGTTTATGGAGCATTTATTGAGGACGACTTGATGATTGAACATTATTTTTCATTGTAGAAGCATTTTTGGGAGTCGGTCTAGATGTATCCATCTTGTATCATGTATTTTTGTGTGTTTTTATGGCTTTTAGTGTATATTAGCTCTTGTATAGGAATAGTGCTTACTATCCTCATATAAATAGAGGAAGAATTGTCCTCATTTGGATCAAGTTTACTTGTGGAGATATACTACTAGTTTCCTGCTCTTATACTCCTATCTTAGCGATGAATGAATAAAAAGAGGGACCTCTGGAGAGATGATTTGTCAATGATTTTTCAAGATTAATGTATGATTCGGAGTTAGGGTTTATCGATGAGCAATGAATTATTAAGTGAGTAATCTTTCTAAGTCTTACGGAATTATTTGTTGAATGTATTAAGTTCAAATGTGTTTATGTAGTGGCGAGAGTGCATTCTCTTTGTATTAATCCTTAAAACCTTAGGAAGATTTCTAGTGGGGAATCTTCCCCTGATTTAGTCTTGAAAGATTGTAAAAGTACTAGTAAGATCTTCTACGGTTAGTAGCAAACAACCCTAGTTATCACCCTATATCTCCTTACATTTCTTCAAGCGAGTCCTCGGTTTGTCTCCCAAAAAATAGTAGGCACTAGTCTCTTCCAATAGTCAATCATCAAAATCAAATTTGAACCTTTCATTTTGTGTTTTACTGTTAGATTAGGGTTTGTGATAAATTTAATTTTCAACCATAATTAGGCTAAATTTCTAGGATTTTTGAGCATTTTCATGGCTACAAATAAATCTTATCATCATTTATTACATTGTTGAATTACTTTCATCCCTTCAAGGTTTGATAACTTGCAATTTAGAGATATTGTGCACTATTTTACTTTTTGGAATAATTAGTTGTGTTAACCTTAGTTTAGGGTAGGATAGGAGAATAAAGGTCCTTATAGTATTTTGCAAAAGGCTAAGGATGATTCTTTCTATCTTGTTAGCTTCAATGGAGAGAGGTTGCTTTAACCTACTAATAGGTTACTTCTCAAACCTTATTCCATAAAATGTATTTAACTCCTTTTTTAGATTAGGGTAATATGGTTGTAGGTCATGTTGTGTGTGCATGAATCTTGATTGTACTCTTTATGTATTGGTATTGGATATTAATTGTTATAGAGAATTTATTTTATACATATTATATACCATGACAAAGTGTATCCCCCTGCCATTTTGTTACTAATAATTTTATGTTAGAATGTAGTAGGATGTTGTAGAGGGATGCAAGATGTAGGTCTTGGAGCTTTATAGATGTTAATATTCTCATGTGCTCTAAAATATGTGTGTGTGTGTGTTTGTGTGATAAAATAAAGGATTTTTGAGCATTCATTTTGTACCTTACAAAAACCATGGTGGATCGTATCCCTCTGCCATTTTGTTACTTTAATAGTTTGATGTTAGAATGTAGTACGACGTTTTAGAGTGATGCAAGATATAGGTCTTAGAGTTTCCGAGATGTTGATATTCTCATGTTCTCTACAATGAGCAGATGTCCCTAGGTTGGAGCCAAATGTTGCCCCCCACATCTAAGGGTAACTAGAGGATATTTTTTTCTAATGATCCAAATTGCAAACAATGGTCCTAGTGATGACTTTCAGCATTCTCCAAAAAACCCATAGATGCCTCATATATCATGCTCATCTCATTCATTTGATGATTATGGTGACCCAAACTACATGAGTTACATTAGCCATTGTTTCATACGACATGCTTAAGTTTACTGTATTTGAAATCTATAGGCTATTGTCTATGGAGAATGCTAAAACAATCATTGGGAACAATTATTGCAATGTGGATCATCGAGAAAAACCTCTTGTAGTTACCCTTGGATGTGAGGGGGTAATATAAAAGGCTTTAGTTTCTCTCATTTTTAGCAATGTAAATTTTGCAATCATTAGTAAAATTCCACATGTTATTACAATAACTTTTTCCTCCATGCTCATTCATTTTTAGCCCTCACAATTGCTTTAGGACTCTATATGACCTATTGGATTTTGGCACTATTGAGAAGAGGTGTTATTTAGATGACCATGACGACTCTCTTGAGATACTCTTAGGCTTGCACCCATTATTGGCAATGTTACCTATTGAACTCATACTTGTCAAAGTTCCAAGGAAGCAGAACTACCATTCTTTTTAACAACAACGGATCATCTATCTGCAGTTTATTTGTCATTGAAACCCATTCTGCAAGTTATGTAATGTAAATGATGCTAGTAAGACCATGAATGTATGTAACAACCTAGGTAAGCCTATTATTTTGGCGAGAGTTTCATCCTAGGAGGCTTTTCGTCTCACTAAATCTTTTGTGTTTCTAAACACGGATGGTTGGTAGAGTTTTTCCCTCCAACCTCACCCCAAAGCTAGGGTGGAATTCTTCGTCAAAGTCTTAGGTGAGTCCTAATTTTTTAGTCTATTATTATGTAAAAGTGATTTGAGAATAATTTAAGCTAGTTGGCTACAAATCACTTGGTCTACTATATCATGTTGTGTCGCAAAATTGGGTATGTATTTTGTGGGTCTAAACCAAACAGGAATTCCCCCTTTGAGGGTTGAATTGTAAATCTTATGTAAAAAATATTTTAAACCATGGTCCATTATAATTAGACACCGTGGTTAAAATATTATACGGCGAGAAAAACATTAAATCCCCTCAAGTGTCAATTAATTAATTTTTCTAGAAAAAATTAAATAAATCCTAAGCCAAAAAATTAATTAATTAGAGTCAAATTAAAATGTCTTAGGAAGATTAATTATCCAAGTGGAAAATTTCGTGGGTCTTAAAAGAATTAATTTTTGAAGGTCCTCCACCAAGGAAATATTGGATATTTCAAGAAAAATTGGACCCTTGAACCTTGGTCGTTAAGTCAAAGCCAAATTTTTGGGGAAATTAGCTCAAAATAATTAATTTTGAGCTAATAAAAATGGAATTAAATAATAAATTCGAAAATTCCTCAAAAGAAAAATTCAACGGCTAAGATTAAAAGATGATCAAGTATTTTTCAACGGCCGAGATTATTTTGACAAGGATCAAGCAAACTAGTCATTATTTTTCCAGTTGGAGGATTTATCTATAAAGTAGAGAGTCATTTGAGTCTCTAGCCATCTGATTTTTGGATAAGAAATTGTTGTTGAAGCATTTAGGTAACACTATTGTCCTGCTGCGAACTTTTATTCTATCATAATAAATACTTTGGGCTGCAATTCAAGGTGTTCCATGTTTGTTGGTTTGTGGTATGTACTAGCTATGGGCTTTCCTATGTTGTGCTGGTAAATTATAAAATTTGTTTTTCATTAGATGGAGATAAAATCATTCTATTGATATTTTTGGGCTAATCTTAGATGATTTGATTCCCTATTAACGGATTTTCTTGAGATATATACATAGTGTTTGCAGGTACTCTAGTCTTTGGTCTCCAATTTCACAAAATGTGGGCAGGAACCAACATTGTCTGGATCCCAAATATTTATTGGTGGATTTAATCTTCACTAAGGCTATAGTGTGCATTGGGTTTCTAAAGTATTTTAAGCCATTTATCAAAGAAAATATCCATCAAAAAATTGTTTCTCAAATAATTAATTTTCAAAACCCTTGTATATTTGTAGATTTTGTAAATAAGTTTGTAACTTAATTTTGTAAATTATTTTGGCTAATTGGGGTTTCAAGGTTATGAGATTTTGTAATATTTGGGGTTTTGGGTGTTTTATTTCCATTTTTGCAGGTGAAGTGAAGAGAAGAAGCTGAGATAGAGCTAGATCTAAGCCCTTGAGGGTAAGATATAATCTTTAGAAATTTTGCAGGGCTAGCCATAAGAAAATTTACAAAAAAATTCAAATCTAAAGAATTTTATTTTTATTTATTTATTTATTTTAATATTAAGTAGGGGTTTTGAGTTTCTATCCTCCTAAGCCCAAATTCGGCCTCTCCAAGGCTAGGATCCTCCTCCTCATGGCCCGTGTCATCCTCCTAGCCCTTTGCATCATCTTTTAAGCCCTTTTAGGGGTAGGTCGTACCCTCTAGGGGCCTAGGCCTCCCTTTCTAGGCCTTGCGTTGGGGTCTTTAGGAATTAGAAGGCCTATTCGTAGGTGTAATGTTCCGAATAGAAATCTTACAGTGATAACCAAAGACATGCAAGAAATTCAACACACATAAATTTCAGTAAATATCCATGAAACAAAAATGCTCCCAGAATGCCAATATAGGAAAATTTATTATATGTAATTGTTGGAACACAATGGGAAATGGAAGGAGTGCACCTGGGCTTGCATAAGGTAAGCTACATGCCCCAAGTGGGCAATAAATTAGTGCCCAAATGTTGTAAAAGTGTTATCCTCCAGAATCTGCGCTAGCCCAGTATTTCTGCACTTTTGGCTGACTTGAGACCCTGATTAGACCCCTCAAAAATGCCCAAAAAAATTGTAAAATTGGGGTTGAGTTCCTTGCCAAAAAACCAAAAAACCCCAGAAAGGGTTTGCTATGGTTTTAACCCTCCAAATTCGGCCCCAAAAAGCTTGGCCCTTCTCCACAGCCAAAAAATTACACCTGTAGCAAAGAATGATGTTTTTTGCTCCCAAAATGCAAGAAACCACCCCAAAATGAGCTTCCAACCAAAATCTGGGCAACCCAACTCCTCAATCCTCCAACCAAGACCTCCCACACTCAACTCCCAAAAGTGATTGTGCAGGCATGTAGGTGATGGCGCAGTCCCCATGTCCAGAAATACGTACTGAGTGATGGACTTCCTCTACTCCTGAAAATCCTCCTCCTTTAGGCTAGAATTTGGCCAAGAAACACCCCAGCAACACTATACTCACAATCTCCGGCACCACTCTTCTTCAATGATGTGTGGCTTCTCCTTCTGCATCCATGTTGAACCAGAATGGTGTGGTTCTTATGTGATGTCTCTCTCCTAGCCTCCAAACAAAGGTAAAAGCCTTCCTAGTGTGGCACTCAAGGTTCACTGAAGAAAGGTTGAGCTTCACTCCTTGGAAAGCTCTTGTGCTAAGCAACACTTTGTAACTCAGCTGAATAGCCAGAGAAACAATCAATTATCAAAATGTCAAAAGCCCCAAATGATGCTTCTCTTATCATATTTATACTTGTTTTCCCTTAGGTTCATGTGGGTCCCTCCAATTACTTCGACCTCCCTTAGGAAATTCAATTTCTCCACTAAGTAGTGCGTATTCTTTTGGTGGGAAGGTGGCCCCTACATTCCACTAAAAGACTTCAGCCCACTTTTTTCCTAAGTATTTTCTCCAAAATGCCCTTCAGGCCCAAAATGAAAAAAATTACAAAATTGGGTTTTCCCCTTTATAAAATAATTAGGAAGGAACATTACAGTCCTCCCCTCCTGGATGTTGCTTGTCCCCAAGCAACTGCAAGGTTTGATGATGTAATATTTTCTCACTTTCCCATGTGGCACCCTCCTCCGACAAATATTTCCACTTGACCAAATGCTCTCTGATTACCCAGTTCCTCAATCTCCTCTCTCGGGTATCCAATATGAACTTTGGTGTCAAAAATAAGTGCCCCTCATCATCTAGAGGAGGCAACTCAATTTCCGTTGAAACCTATTGTCCCAACGCATTTTTCAAGCATAAGACATGGAACACATTTTGAATCTGGCTCTTTGAAGGTAGCTCTAGCTCTTAAGCTACCTCTCTGACCCCCTAATCACCTTATATGGCCCATAAAATCATGGTAGAAGTTTCTCGACCCCTTTCTACTTTAATGAGGAATGCCTGTAGGGCTACAAACACAAGAATACCATGTCTCCCACCTCAAACTGTCTCTCCACCCTATTTCGGTCAGCATGCATCTTTTGTTGATTCTGAGCCACTTGCAAGTTGTTCTTGAGAGCTCGGAGAATCTCCTGGATCTCTTGAACCCAATCCTTTGCCCTTGGGGCCCTGCTATCTCCAAACACCATGTCAGAACATAGAGTGCATCATAACCATAAAGTGCTCAGAAAGGGGACATACTGATTGACATGTGATAGGTAATGTTGTAGAAGAATCCTCTTAGATGAAGCCACTTCACCCACGCTCTTTTCTTCCCCGTCACATAATTGCGTAGGTACCCCTCCAACCATTTTTTCACGATATTAGTCTGCTCATCTGTCTGTGGGTGGCAGCTAGTTTTGGGTGTAAGCTTTATCCCCACCAATCGAAACAATTCCTGCTAGAAATCCCCCATAAATCAGTTGTCTTTGTCACTAACAATGGTCTTGGGAAGACCTCCCGAAAGAAAAACCCAGCCACCTGAGAGGCTGAAGATCTCGATGAGATGGCGAAGAAGTGAGCAAAATTGATCAGTTTGGCCATAACGTAAATACAATCCCGCCCCTTGACAACAGGAAGCCCCGTGATAAAGTCCATGGACACGCTCTCCCACTTCCTCTCTAGAATGGGGAGCGGCTGTAGTAAACCTGCAGGATGTGACAACTCCACCTTGTTCCTCTAACAATCTACGCACTCATGCACCTGCCTCAGTACATCTCCCTTGAGTCCCTGCCATGAGAACCTCTCCCTGGTGGCACGATATGTCTTGAGGAACCCAGGGTGCCCTGCTATAGGGGAATTGTGAGTTGCCTACATAATCCTCTCCTTGAGTTCAGATCCCAGCACCAAGTATATTATATCCTTGTAGCAAATCAGGTCATCCATCACCTGAAACCTATCATCCCTGTGTGTGCCATCCAGGATCTCACAAGCTTACCTGTATTTGGAGTACTCAACCAAAAGTTGGGCCTTCCAATCCTAAGTTACGTCCATCAAATATAGTACTGAGGGCCTTTGAGAAAGTGCATCTGCCACTACATTGTGCTTGCCCTTCACGTACTCAATCTCAAAATCATAATCCTGGAGCTTACTCACCCATTTTTGTTGCCTCTCCTCCAATGATTTTTGCTCCAGGAAAATCGAAGACTGTTGTGGTTAGTCTTCATCTTGAACCAGTTTCCCACCAGATACTGTCTGAACTTGGCTAGTGCATGCATCATGGCCAACACATATTTTTCATAAATAGAGTACAACTGCTTGTGGGGTAGAATAACACGGCCCCAATTCCCTCATCGGGAGAATAACACTCCAGAACAAAAGGCCGTGTGAAATCTGACAAAGCCAAGATAGGACAGTTGCTCATAACCTTCTTGAGGCGATCAAAGTCCTCCTATGCCACCCGTGTCCACTCAAAAGCCCACCTTTTTTTCAAATCTGTGAGGGGTGCTACCAATTGTGAGAATCCTCTCACAAATTGCCTGTAATAAGTACAAATGCCCAGGAACCCCCTCAGCTTAGTCATGTTCCTGGGAGTGGGCCAATCCAAAATGGCCTTGATCTACTCTTGGTGCACCTTCACTCCGTCCTCCCCAATCACATGCCATTGGTACAACATCTCTGTCAGTCCAAACTCACATTTTGACATCTTTGCATGCAATTGCTACTACTAAAGTATGCGAAGTACTACCTCCAACTGATGAAGGTTCTCCTCCCATGTCCGGATATAGATGAGTATGTCATCAAAGAAGAAAAGGACAAAACATCACTACTGCCCATCAAATACGTGGTTCACATAATACTAAAAGGTAGACGAAGCATTGGTTAGCTCGAAGGGCATCACAAAGAACTTGAAGTGTCCATAATGGAAACGAAAGGTAGTCTTAGGGATGTCCTGCTCTCTCACCTAGATCTGACGATACCCTAAGCACAAATCTATCTTAGAGAAGTATTTTGCTCCTCTAAGTTCATCCGTCAGCTCATCAATAGGCGAAATGGGGTACATGTTCTTCAGTGTTCTCTGTTTGAGGGCCCTGTAGTCAATGCACATGTAGAGCATCCCGTCCTTCTTCACCAGCACCATGGAAGAAGTGAAGGGACTCGAGCTAGGCCTGATGTGCCCCAATCTCAGCAGCTCCTCAATAGCCCTCTCTGTCTCATCTCAATAGGCTTTGGGGTGCCTATACGGAGTAGTGATGACTGCATTCACCACCTCCTCAAGCTCAATTGTGTGTTTGAACCCCCGATCTGGTGGTCTGCCAGGTGGAATCTCCCCAAAAACCCCCTGGTGCCTCTCCAATAAGCCCAGTATGTTTGAGATCCTCAACTCAACTTCCCACTCTATGTCCCCATGTCGTATATTTTCCTCCATCCGGTGTGTTGAAATTGTCTAAGGTGGGTAAGAGTGCATCCCCCTCAAAAAAATTAGTTTCCCATCCATCCCCATAAATTCCATATCTAGCTTTTTCCAATCAGTGGTGACCCTTCCCAATGAGTACAACCATTAGACACCCAAGACCACATTTTTTATGGGACATAAACCACAAAAAATTGATCAGTGAGTGATTAGTTCCCCATCATCACAATCAACCCAAGAATGTACTTTTTGCACTGTGTGGTTTGGTCTCCTAGCACCAGCACGGAGAACCCCTCAAATGTCTCTGTGTGGATGCCCCTACGCTCCGCCATTTGGGCATCAATAAAGTTTTGGGTGGCCTCGTTGTCTACCAGGACTAAAATTCATTTCCCCTACATCGTCCCCCTAATCCTAAGTTTCAAATACTTCAGAACTCCCCGAATTGAAGCAATAACTCCCCCTACTGGGACAAATGGTCCTCCTTTGGGTGGTGGTGGTGGTGGTGCTCCCCCCGATGATGGTCCTCCCTCATCTCCTTGGTCTGCCCCAATTTCTAACTCCTCATTTCGCTCATTGTCTGAATAAATCACAATGTAGTGGGCCTTGCCCTTGGTGCACTTTTGCCCAGGTGCCCAAGGCTCCTGGCACGAGAAGCACAATTTCCTCCTCCCGAGGTCTCTCTGGGTCTCATCGTCCAGCTGACCACATCCTCCATCCCACTAAGGAGGTATGGTGTCTCAGCTCGCTTGCAAAGCAGTGGGTTAGTGAGGAAAAAGGCCCAAGTCTTGGGCACTGTGTCAATCATATCTTTGGTCCTGGAGATAGCATCCACCAAATATGTGGGCTTGTATGCCCTAATCCAGCCACGCAATGGTTCTGCTAGCCTCTCCACAAATAGCATAATCAATTGAGCCTTCGAGATGTCAGTCACCCTCATTGCCAACCTTTGAAACTCTGTGATGTAAGCCTTTGCATTTCCAGTCTACCACAAATGGGCTAACTCCCTGAAATGAAACTCTAGGTCTTTCCTCTCAAATCTCTCCAACAACCTCCAGGTGAACTCAATGTAAGAAGTGATGTGTATATGTCCCAACATGATCAACTGTTAATTTTGGACAACTAGGTCCAAACTCCATGTTGTGATGCTCAGATGAAGATACCAATATTTTTATTGGATTCCTCTTTCGAAGAGGTGCAATATTGATCTAAAGATCATTTTGATCCGATGAGCAGAACATTTATTTTGAATTTATTCAAGATATGTGCAGGTCAGCCTTAAGGTTTTGTGCCCCAGCAGTTGTGTCACACATTGTCATTGATGGATTTATATTGGTCAACGTTGGAGGACATTTTCACTCATCTCATCCTCACACATTTCTCTCTCCTCATCTAATTGATTCGATGACCTTGGTGACTCTTCTCTCCACACGTGGGAAAATTCCAGCAGCAGCACATTTATGATTTCGGTCTAGGGTTTCTGCAGCAAACTTTGACCAGTGTTGAATTTGGTCAACGCAATGTCAAAAGGACTTGAAACTCTCCCAAAAGTTTGATTTTCCTAATCCGCATTTTCTGGCACTATTCCCGTGGCAAGAAGTTGAATTTGAATTTTCTACGTTGACCTAGCTGTTGCTGCTGTTTGCGTTGACCATTGACTGAAAACATTGACTTTTTGGGTTGACTTTTGAGTTTATCGTCTGGCTGTCCTAGAGGGTTGTGTGACATTGCTGTTTGGCTGACCATATTGAGACTTTGCTAGTTGAAGCATCCTATTGACCGCCGTAACGCACCAACACATATATTTCTAGCTTGTCTTCTGTCGATCTACTGGTATGTTCTATCATCATTTTACTTTATTGTTTATGTGATTGCACTCTGATATTTAAGAAAAAATAAAGTTGCATCAAGAATAGAACATCTACAAAAAATTACATGGTTTCAAATCTGAGGTGAAGACAAAGCCCTAATTTGTAGCAATCATCGAAGAAAAGGATGGGTTCCTCAAACTACAATGGCTTTAACGCTGATGACAAATTGACTGGGAAGGATGACTTCCATGCTTGGAAGATGAAATTAGATCTTAACTTGGAAGACCAAGATGTTATGGACTATGTGCAAGGTAAAATCCAAGAGCCTCCATCCACTGCAATTGCTACTGCCAAAACAAAGTATAAGAAGGGGGAGATCAAAGAAAAGCTAATGATCAGGGACTCAATTCATAAGAGTCTGGTTGCCTACATCTCTAACTTGGGCACATCCAAGAAGATGTATGATAATTTGGTCCACATGTTCAAGGCCAACAATGCAAATCAAGTCCTATTCTTCAAGAATCAATTGAAGAATCTAAAGAAAGGTAGGGATGAGTTTGTTCAATCATATTTTCTGAAGCTGACCGAGATCAGGAACAATATGCTGGCTATTGGGGAGACAATAGTTGACCGAGAGATGGTACTCACAACACTTGGAGGGCTCTCATCTGAATGGCATGTGTTCAACACTACCATTCTCAATAACAATGTGATACCTTACTTTGACAAAGTACTATCGAGATGCGTACAAGAAGAGATAAGGATGAAGGAGTATGAAAATGAAGGAAATGTTTCCTACGCTGCTCATTCTAGAAAGAAGAACTTTGGTGGTCCAAGGAACAAAGGAAGAGCAAGGGCCCAAGGAAAGAAGGGCAAGTGTTACACTTGTCATAGTCTAGGTCACTATGCTAGAGAATTCCCTTTCAAGAAGGATTCTCCCAATGATGATGACAACAACAAAAACCAGAGGAATGGAAATCAAAAGAACAACAGATTCAAGGGAAAGAGGAAGGCTCCCTCTGACGGAAATGGTCAACCTTTGAAAAGGTCGAGAAACTCCAGGTACGAGGAATCAAATTTTGTTGATAAAATAAATGAATTCATTCTTGTATCTGCCCTCTCTGCTACATCTCCACCCGACACTATGGATGTCTGGTTGATAGATAGTGGTGCCTCAAGGCACATCACTGGGTTCAAGGAAGCACTTTCTGATATGGTTGAGAAGGAAACTAATCTAGAAATTATATTTGGAGATAATTCCACATATCCCGTGAACGGGACAGGGATTGTGACCCTCCACTTGTCTCAAGGTCAAGTCCTCCGCTTGCAAGATGTACTCTATGTACCTAATTTGAAGAAGAACCTTTTGTCTATATTGGCCATGGAAGATTAAGGTTTCAATGCGGAATTCATTGATGGGATGGTGCACATCTAGAAGAAGAGCTTCAAGGAAGATATCATGATTGGGTTTAGAGTTAATACACTCTACCAAGTTGGAGGAAGTCCACTGGGAGCGATGACGTGTGATATTATTCGACAGACTGAACTATGGCACCAAAGCTTTGCACACCTTCACTACAAGGCCCTTCCCGATGCAAAGAAGGTGGTGCGGGGATGCCCGAGTTTTCAAATAATCATGAAGGTGTATGTCAGGGTTGTGCCGAAGGAAAACATACAAGGGGACCTTTCCCCTCAAGTGTCACAAAGACATCTGATGTCTTGCAATTGATACATTCTGATTTGTCTAGATGCTTCCCGTGACATCCTTGGGAGGATGTTCTTATTATATGACATTTATAGATGAATTCTCTTGCAAAACCTAGATATACTTCTTGAAAAAGAAGGATAAGGCTTTCATGTGGTTATGTACCTTCAAAGCCTTGGTGGAAAATTTGACAGGGAAGAAGATCAAGATATTGAGGACCGATAATGGCACTGAATATGAGACAAACGAGTTCAAGAACTTTTGCAGAGAAGCTGCCATCAAGAGGGAGACCACAACTGTATGTACTCCTTAGCATAATGGCATTGTTGAACGAAAGAATAGACCATTGTGGAAGATGCCCGTGCCATGCTATGTCACTAGGGTTTACCGAAGTTTTTGTGGGGAGAAGCTGCGAACACTGTTGTGTACATACAAAACTGATGCCCACATTTCGCTCTGGACTCCAAAACTCCCAAAGAGGTTTTCTCTGGTAAGAAACCTGATGCCTCACATTTTAGAGTTTTTGGATTTCCTATTTATTTTCGTGTGCCGAAAGAGAAGAGGAGTAAGTTGGATGCTTATGGGAAGAAGGGAATTTTTATGGGCTACAGTGAAACTTAAAAGGCCTATAGAGTCTATGTGCCTGGTCAAAGGGAAGTGGAGATATGCCACCATGTCACCTTTGACGAAGATGCTTCCCTAAGGAAAGTAGTTAATCTTCCAAGATCTGAGGAAGATCATCAAGCAAGGCCTGGAAATCAAGAAGAACCGAAGGATGAGACGATGCCCAATGTTGAAGGACTGATGGACCCGATTGATCCACCTCCTTCGATAGGGAAGAGACCATCATGGCTCAGGGACACTCTCGAAGATGCCGAGGGACATATGGCCCCAAGGGCGATATTCTGTGAAAACAAGAAGTCGAATAGATACCAAGGGTATCTAGCATCCATGAGTACTATTGTACAATCTGAGCCTAGATCTTTTGAGGAAGTCGTAAATCATCAAGTCTGGAAGGATGCTATGCACGAAGAGTATGAGTCCATAATGAAGAATGATTTCTGGGATGTGGTTCCAAGACCAGAGGAAAAAGCAGTTGTGACCTCGAAATGGCTCTACAAGATCAGGCATGGATCTGATGGAAGTGCTGAAAAGTTCCAGGCAAGATTCATTGCCCGTGGATTCTCTCAAAAGGAAGGCATAGACTATGATGAAATATTTGCACCTGTGGCCTGATATACCACCATTTGATCTATTATAGCCCTTGCTGCTATGCAAGGATGGAGTCTTCATCAAATGGATGTGAAGATCGCATTTCTGCATGGTGTGATAAAGGAAGAGGTGTATGTGGAGCAACCTCTGGGGTTCGAAGTCCAGGATCGGGACACCCATGTCTGTAGGTTGAAGAAATCCCTCTATGGCTTGGATAGATAGCTACCTGATGGATGTGAAGATCGCATTTCTGGATGGTGCGATAAAGGAAGAGGTGTATGTGGAGAAACCTTTGGGGTTCAAAGTCTAGGATTGGGACACCCATGTCTACAAGTTGAAGAAATCCCTCTATGGCTTGGATAGATAGCTACCTGATGAAGCTGGGCTTCACTCGTAGTAATGTTGATCCGAACCTTTACTTCAAGGTTGATAGAGAGAAGCCTCTCATTTTGGTGTTGTATGTGGATGACCTCTTCCTGAAAGGTGTTGACCCTCTCATTCATCAGTGCAAGAGGGAGATTTCTGCTGAGTTCGAGATGAAGGACCTAGGACTGATACATTACGTCCTAGGTCTAGAGGTCTAGCAGAGATGTGGTGATATTTTCCTTTCTTAAGGAAAATACATTGTGAAGCTTTTGGAAATATTTAGTATGGTGGACTGTAAGTCCCTGTTGACACTGATGGAGCTCAACTTTAAGAAGTTAAGTGGCAGCGCTGCTGGGCTCGTGTTAGCAAATAATACTGAGTATCGTCAACTCTTAGGGGCCCTGATCTTCTTAGTGAACACCCGTCTGGATGTATGTTTTGCAGTGAACACTTTGAGTCAACATATGGTTGAGCCTCATCACACTCACTCGGTTGGTGCCAAGAATCTGTTGAGATATCTTCAGGGCATGATAAACCATGGGCTAAGATACACTGCTGGGAGCATGAAACTCCTTGGATATACTGATGCCGATTGGGCTGGCAGTGTGGTGGATCGTAAAAGCACATCAGGATGCTGCTTCACACTTGGATCTGCTTCGATATCATGGATGAGCAGGAAACTGAAGCCGGTGGCTTTGAGCATCGCGGAGGACAAATACATTGCAGCGAGTATGGCCTGTTGTGAAGCAGTTTGGTTGCGAAAGCTCTTTAGTGAGTTGTTCGAGCATGTGCTAGATACCACCATGATACTTTGTGATAACCAAAGTGGGATTCGGTTGTTCGAGAATCCTGTGTTCCATGATCGATCCAAGCATATTGATATCAGTTACCACTTCATCCAGGATATGGTACAGCAAGGCGCAATAAGGCTCGATCATATAGGAATTGATGAGCATGTCACGGATATTCTCACAAAGCCCATGGGGAAGGTCAAGTTCCTAACATTCCATGAGAGTCTTGGTATCGTGGAACAACCCTATGTTGAGGGTCCTGTTGGACGATGAGCTCTAGGAGCTCTGGGGGGCTTTGGGGATAGCTTATCGGAGCTATAAGAAACCACAGGGCTAGGCTTGTCGAACCTTGTTGGTGTGCTTTTTCCCCACCATTATGATGATTGAGTTGGTTCACCTCTTATTATCTGTGCCCCTTATGCATCCTACCCATTGAGTTCAGGGCTCATGGGAAGTACCTCTCATTTGGCCAGTGAGGTGGAAAAAGCTAGAGACTAGTAGCAAAGACTGATGGACGCATCAGAGATTGTCGTACTCTCTGTCTAGGATGGCACGGTCCAACCACTTGATCTGGGATCAAGTATAGTGAGGTTTTGGACCTCCAACTGACTTCGGGTCAGGTAAACCAACTTCAGGTTGGTATGAGACCCTTTGTGAGTCCTATAGAGGTTTCAGACCTCTGGGCTGAATCTGTCAGCCGAGAATGATGTCTTTGTGACTAACCCACTTATGTTCTAAAATAAAGAAAATAGCAAAGCAAGTTACGGCGGGATGACACAAAATGTTTGGATTGCACAGGTGGATGGAGTTTTCCCTAGTTGAGAGGGAGTGTTAATTTTGGACAACTAGGTCCAAACTCCATGTTGTGATGCTCAGATGAAGATACCAATATTTTTATTGGATTCCTCTTTTAGAGAGGTGCAGGATAGATCTAAAGATCATCTTGATCCGATGAGCAGAACATTTATTTTGAATTTATTCAAGATATGTGCAAGTCAACCTTAAGGTTTTGTGCCCCAGCAGTTGTGTCACACACCCTCATTGATGGATATATATTGGTCAATGTTAGAGGAAATTTTCACTCATCTCATCCTCACACATTTCTCTCTCCTCATCTGCTGGTTCGATGACCTTGGTGGCTCTTCTCTCCACACATGGGAAAATTACAGCAGCAGCACATTTCTGATTTCGGTCTAGGGTTTCTACAACAAACTTTGTCTAGCATTGACTTCGGTCAACGCAAGGTCAAAAGGACTTGAAACTCTCCCAAAATTTTTATTTTCCTAATCCTCATTTTCTGGCACTATTCTCGAGGCAAGAAGTTGACTTTGACTTTTCTGCATTGACCTAGCTGCCGCTGTTGTTTGCGTTGACGGTTGACTGCCAACGTTGAATTTTTGGGTTGATCGTTTGGCTGTCCTAGAGGGTTGTGTAACATTGCTGGTTGGCTGACCATATTGAGACTTTGCTGGTTGAAGAAGTCTGTTGACCGTTGTAACACACCAACACACTTATATATTTTTGGCTTGTCTTCTGTCGATCCACTGGTATGTTCTATCAGCATTTTACTTTATTTTTTATGTGATTGTTGTCTGATAATGAAGAAAAAGTAAAGTTGCATCAAGCATAGAACATCTACAAAAATTTATATCAACCCATGGTACCACCACTCATGGGCATCCCCCTCCAAGTGAAGAGTGGCAAACCGAATAGCATCAATCTCTTGCATGAGGTTCAGGCGGAAGTATGTATCTAACTTTTGAACCCAAGCTCCGGCTGAACTCATAGCCGAACCATCAAAGTTAGGTAGTGTGACCTTCCCTACTATTTTTTGCACCTCCTGGTTAGAGGGTCCCCCTCTGTAGTGTGCTCTAGCCCTAGTAGTATGTCTCTCCCTAAGATGTACGTACTCCCCAAAATACATCACCCGCTTAATCCGGGCATCCATCCCCTCATACTCATCAATTCCCGATGCAACTAAATTGCCTAAGTCTACAACTATGTATGGCTCCCTCTCTGCTTTTGGCTCATTGAAAAAGTGTGGCATAGTGGATGGGAAGTGTTTGAGGGCTGATAGGTACGGTTTCCCCCTCCTGCTCTAGAGCCTCCATCACCATGCAGCTCTCCCTTCGGCCTCCCATTCATCTATAGCCCCATCACCTGCTGCATCATGTCCATCATGAGTTGCCCTTGCCTCAAGATCCACTGATTGGTTCTCAGCAGCTCCTCTAAAACCTGGTTTTGACCCATTTCCCTAGTTTGGTCATTTTTTTATTGGTTATCCATTTGACCTCTAATATTTTCCACTTTAGTGTCTGAAAATGGATCTGGGTCGCCTTCTCTACCTCAGCCCCTGCCTCTACCTCTACCACGGCCCCTCTAGAAAACCACTCCATGATACCTTAGTGGCATTACCTGCTCTTGTTCCCCACGTTGGCCAAGAACATGCTTTGATACCACTATAATGTTCCAAATAGAAATTTTACAGTGATAACCAAAGACATGCAAGAAATTCAACACACATAAATTTAAGTAAACATCCATGAAACAAAAAACACTCCCAAAACGCCAAAATGAGCAATTTTATTATATATAATTATTGGAATATAATGGAAAATAGAAGGAGTGCACCTGGGCTTGCACAAGGAAAGCTACAAGACCTAGGTGGTCAATATATCAATGCGTAATTGTTGTATAAGTTTTATCCTCTAGAAATCTGCGTTGGCCCAGTATTTCTGCATTGTTGACTGCCTTAAGAACCTAATTAGACCCCTCAAAACTGCCCAGAAAATTATGTAAAATTAGGGTTGATTTTCTTGCCAAAAACCCATAAAACCCAAAAAGGGTTTTCTCTGGTTTTGACCCTCCAAATTCAGCCCCAAAAATCTTGGCCCTTATCCACAGCCAAAAAATTCCACCTGCAACAAAGAATGATGTTTACTACTCCCAAAATTCTAGAAACCACCACAAAATGACCTTCCAACCAAAATTCTAGCAACCCAACTCCTCAATCCTCCAACCAAGACCTCCCATACTCAACTCTCACAAGTGACTGCGAAAGCCTGTAGGTGATGACGTAGTCCCCACGTCCAACAGTTTGTACTGAGTGATGGACTTCCTCTACTCCTGAAAATCCTCCTCCTTTAGCCTAGAATTTGGCCAAGAAACACCCCAGCAACACTATACTCCCAATATCCGGCACCACTCTTCCTCAATGACTGTGTGGCTTCTCCTTTTGAGTCCCTGTTGAACCAAAATGGTGTGGCTTCTTCTTTTGTGTCCCTGTTGAACCAAAATGGCATGGTTCCTATGTGATGTCTCTCTCCTAGCCTTCCTAGGGTGGCACTAGAGGTCCATCGAAGAAAGGTTGAGATTCAACCCTTAGGAAGCTCTTGTGCTAAGCAACACTTTGTAACTCAGTTGAACAGTCAGAGCAACAATCAATTGTCAAAATGTCAAAAGCCCCAAATGATGCTTCTCTTCTCTTATTTTTACTTGTTGGCCCTTGGGTTCTCTAATGACTTCGACCTCCCTTAGGAAATTTGATTTCTCCACTAAGTAGTGCATATTCTTTTTGTGGGAAGGTGGGCCCCACCTTCCACTAAAAGACTTCGACCCACTTTTTCCTAAGTGTTTTCTCCAAAATTCCCTTTAGGCCCAAAATGACAATATTTACAAAATTGGGTTCTCCCCACCAATAGTCTAGGAGTGTCTAATACATTGTCCTTCAGATCTTCTCACATACCATCCAAACAAGGCTTGATATATAGCTCTAAAAATGTTTCCCTCTATTCCGGAATAGAGGAGCTACTGCACAGATCTAGGCTCAACAACTGTTGTAGCATATTCTCACAGTCAGAAATCCTGCATTGTCCTCGCAATTGATCTATTTGATCTTGTGTGGCCCTCATGGCTATATCCAACGATCTCGCGCGACCCTCGTAGTTGTATCGGGCGATCTCGCGCGACCTTGACGATTGTACTGGGGAAAAACTTGGCGGCCTGGAAATGCAACTGATTCAGAAAAATTTGTACACGCCTCATGGTTGTATTGGGCGATCTCACGTAGTCCTCGTGACTATCTAAGAATACCCATGTGATCCTCGCAATTGTTGTTGAGATTTTGGGTAGCATCAGATGTGCTCTAGCTCCAAAACTTTGTGTAGGGGCTAGAACAAATGAGAGCTCCAAGACCCAGAAATCGTTTGGAGAAATTCCACCCGGTGTAAATTATTCAATCAACAAATTGTTTTAATGGAGACCCTAAGTCTAACTTACCGGAATAAAATGATTAAAGGTAATTAATTTAAACATGTGGGTGAGAAATTTCTAAGTAACATGGATCAAGTCTTTTCTAATCTTAATCGTTGATTAGAGATTAGATCACGACAGTTGATTTCTGAATGAGAAAAGTATTAAAGGAAGGCTTGGGGTCAATTGGAAAACACACACAGAGCAGTAGCACTTGAGCTAAGTCGAAATCTGGGGCACGGTTTACTGAGAATTTTCGAGTGAGCTTGTAGTGCTTGTGAGGGGCAGATCAGCGAGGGATTATTCTGATTCGAGGCCGAGAATACAAAGGCAGAGAGGTATATTTGTACCAGGCAGTGTAGAGACCAGCAGGAGAGACGCAACCTAGCCACGCTCACGCAAAGGCAGCATAGAGGCTGACGCTGAGCCCAGAAGGGTGATGTAGGGGCAGCTTGTGTTGCGTAGTGGCTACGCTAGTTAGGATAAGTTGACGCAGAGGCTGGAGGAGCAGCACTGGGGTTCTAGTGGACCAGAAAGGGCTCGTATTCAGAGTATTTCAAATGAGTGCTTCCTCGGCTGAATCAACCATATTTTCTGTCTCTGAGTGATAGGTACATCTACCGTGAAATTCTCTGTTGGGAAAACCATTACTAGTTCCCTTGATTGTATTAAGATATTTTTCTTAATAAACAAACCCTCTAAGAGTTGTTGCACCGATTTTCCCGCATTGGGTTTTTCCGGGGACATTGTCCAAAAATATTGTGTCCTTTGTCATGTGTGTGTTATGCTTCAGTAAATGATCTGTATGTATGTGTAGGTTGCAGTTTTGTTTGTTTTGATATTTTACTGAATATTTAGAAAATAACTTGTTAATTAAATAAAACAAGTAGGAGAAGTAAATCAAGATACTACAGTATGGTTTCTATATTCAGAATTTTTCACATGGTATCAGAGCGATTGCAGATCAAACTGAAGCCATCAGCATAGGTCTTAAGAATTTTTGTTGCATGAGGGTAGCTGAAGCTACAAAGATTAAGAAAGAGGCAGCGTAGCACTAGAGGGACAACGCAGAGGCCCTACAGGGGTGACGCAGAGCCTGTCAAGCTCACGTTGAGCTGACGCAGGCCCAAGAGGGTGACGCAGTCCAAGGGGGAGTGACATTATGCTGGTTGCTGTGGTTGGAAGTGCATTTTTCTGATATTTGAAGTTTTTGGTGGGGCATTGTTTCTGCTAGTGCCTAACAGTGCCTAGCAGGGTTGACAAAGAAAGGAGAAATTTGAAATAGTTCCTCAGCAGAGGAGTGATCATAGAGGATTGATTCGAAAAAATTGGTGAAGGATTTCCGGGAGGGAAGTCATTTGTCAGAGGGAGCATATGCTCTAGTGGGTTTCTATTGCCAAGAAACCTAGATTTGGTATTTTGCTGAGTGTAGCAGCAGTAGAAGGTAGAAGTCATTTTTCAGAGGGAGCATATGCTCTAGCGGGTTTCTATCGCCAAGAAACCAATATTTGGTATTTTGCTGAGTGTAGCAGCAATAGAAGGGAGAAGAGCACTTTCTTCGACAGTTTGAGTAGATATGGCTTTGTATGGACTAAGAGATTAGGATAGGTTAGAAGGTGTGTCTAACTTTTCCAACTGGAAAGCCAGCATCCTGACAGTCCTTAACGAATATGGCATCAGAGGCCATGCCGAGAACGTCTGGGTTGTGCCGATCGATGACGATTATTTATAGAAGTTCAATGAAAATCAAGCGCGGGCTAAACGCTTGATCATGGATGGAGTGAAAGATCACGTGGTTCCACATATTGCTAAGAAAAATACGACAAACAAGGTGTGGAAAACATTAACCACATTGTATCAAGGTAGCTCTATCTAGATGAAGATGCTTCTAGAGAATCAGATGCGGATGTTCCAGATGCATAAGGGAGAGGAGATTGATCCTTTCCTCTTTAGATTGCAGACTATCCAAGACCAGTTGATTGCCATGGGGGAAAATCCTGATGATGGACTCATGATGAGGACTACCCTGAATGCATTCACCGATGAATGGGAGACCTTTTTCCAAAGTATCTTGGGCAGAGCACAACTTCAAAACTGGGGGGACGTGTGGGCAATCCTTCGACGGAGGAGATCAAGAAAATAACCAAGAGGGAATTCAACAGCGAAGGAGACAAGATTAAGAAGGAGGAGGAAGATGCAACCCTAGCATCTAAGGGATAGAGGCAGAAAGGGAAGAAGAATAAGGACCTATCCAAGGTCCAGCGCTTCAAATGTGGTGAATTGGGACACTTTGCCAATACTTGTCCTAAGAAGAAGGGCAATGAAGATTCATATTCCAAGGCAGCAGCAACATCGAAAGGGGATGACGGTAGCGATGATGATGTAGCCATGAGTGCTCATGTACCTTGAGAGAAGAGGTGGGGCAACATAGATCTATAGAGTGAGCTATAGATGGTGGATGATGAGATCCTTAAGGTGCCCAAAATCTTGGATCACATACAAGCTACGGGAGCCTTAAGACAGTAGCAAGATGACTGGAGTCAGTGGATGCAGAGGATCATGGAAAGGCACAAGGCAGTGCTTGAACGCTAAATATTGGAGAAACGTAGTGCAGTGGCAGCAGCAGCACAGAGGATGATGGAACTTCAACAGCGCAGAGGGGCAGTGCAGAGCAGCAGCAGCGCAGAGGCTGATGGTACTTCAATGACGCATAGGAGAAGTGCTTACGCAGTGCAGAGCAGCAACAATGCAGAGGCTCTAGAGGGACACTGCAAAGCAACAGTAGAGGGTGCTTCAGTGATGAGATGCAGCTAGACTGACTTGTCTGTTAGCTATTGGGAGATGTCCTTCTATTACTTACTTCTCAGCAACTGAGTTGCAGTGCAACAGTTAGCAGTGGCAATGTTATATGCAGCATGATGCAACAATTTGAGAGGGAGCTGCAGTACAGATTTTCCAGTGTCAGTGGTAGTGACATGGGAAGCAGTACAGAGAGCAGCAGTGCAGTGGATGAAGGGCAGTAGGCTAGCATCAACAGCGCAGGGGACCAATGCCATAGATCAGAATAACGCTTTTGTAGTGAAGCGTTGCTAGAGCACATTCCTCGCTAAGAGGGAGTGTTGAGATTTTGTGTAGCATCAGATGTTCTCTAGCTCCGAAACTTTGTGGAGGGGCTAGAACACATGAGATTTCCAAGACCCATAAATCGTTTGGAGAAATTCCACCCAGTGAAAGTTATTCAATAAATTAATTATTTTAATCGAGACCGTAAGTCTAACTTAGGGAAATAAAATAATTAAAGGGAATTAATTTAAACATGTGGGTGAGAATGTTCTAAGTAACATGGATCAAGTATTTTCTAATCTTAGTTGTTGATTAGAGATTAGATCACAATAGTTGATTTCTCAACGAGAAAAGTATTAAAGGAAGGCTTGGGGTCAGTTGGTGAACACACACAGAGCGATAGAACTTGAGCTAAGTCAAAATTCTGGGGCACGATTTACTAAGAATTTTCGAGTGAGCTTGTAGTGCTTGTGAGGGGAAAATCGGTGAGGGATTATTCTGATGCGAGGCTGAGAATTCAAAGGCATAGAGTCAGATCCGTACCAGGCAACGTAGAGACCAACATGAGGGACACAAACCAACCAGGCTCACGCAAAGGTTGACGCAGGGCCTTCAGGGTGACATAAAGGTAGCGCTAAGCCCATAAGGGTGACGCAGGGGTAGCCTGTTCTGCGTTGTGGCTACGCTGGGAAGGAGAAGCTAACGTGGAGGCTGGAGAAGCAATGTTGGGGTTCTAGTGGGCCAGAAAGGGCTCGTAATCATCATATTTCATAGGAGTGCTTCCTCGACTAAATCAACAATATTTTACGTCTCTGAGTGATAGGTACATCTGCCGTGAAATTCTCTATTGGGCAAACCATTATTGGTTCCCTTAATTGTATTCAGATATTTTGCTTAATAAACAAACCCTCTAAGAGCTTCTGCACTGGTTTTCCTGCATTGGGATTTTCCGGGGATATTGTCCAAAAAATACGATGTCCTTTGTCATGTGTGTGTTATGCTTCAGTAAATGATCTGTATGTATGTGTAGGTTGCACTTGTGTTTTGATATTTTACTGAATATTCAGAAAATAACTTGTTAATTAAATCAAACAAGTAGAAGTAAATCAAGATACTGCAGTAGGGTTTCTATATTCATAAATTTTCACAATTGTTAGGACAATCTCATGCATCCCTCACACAGTTCTCACAACTATCCTGAGAATACCCATGCAATCCTCGCGATTGTTAAGAAAATCTCACATGACCCACACACCTTTCCTGAACAACTCACGCACCCGAACCTACATCTCCTCAGAAAAGTCCTCACACCTCCTTTCCTAGTTGTGGTTGCCTCAGATGTAATCTTTATGAGATAGATGCACCTTTTATGTATATAATGCCTTCCATCACACCTTATATTTATAGAAAACATAAGGGCTTCATGTGGTGTTCTCCAACATGTCTTGTGGCACTCTAATACTCCAAGTCGACCTTACTTTTGTGCCACAAAACCGACCAGCTACAAAGAAAAATTCATATCTCCATTTCTAGAGCTCGGATTTGAGTGATTTTCGTTGCCCTCGGTTGCTCTAGGGATCCTCTATCAACTCAAATCATCACATGCCAAAATATCCTTGTGGTTTCACACCCAAAATCTTGGGTGCAAAGCCCACACCTTGGGTTCCAAGCCCACAAAGTGCTTTTGTGTGCCAAATCCTCCACAACCCTCTAGCCTAGGGTTTGTAGTACCTCCCAAGCTACAAATCTCAACACTCCCTCTTAGCGAGGGAGGTACTTCCAACACTAAGAAGCCCCCATCAATATCACGAACAACACTAGCCCATCTGGCGTTCATCACTACAACATACTTTGTAAAATGAACCCCGCAATCTTGGTAGTGCCTCTACCTAATCTCATCTTAACCTGAAGACGTAAAACCTCCAAAGGGTTGCTCCCTCTAAGTCTACACAATCTCCACTAGCTTATACTTGCAAGCACTCATCCTCCTGGATCAAATACCACTTGTGCAAATCCATCCAATTTCAGATATGCAACATCACGATCTGATGAAGAAACTAGTAGGCTAGTCTCCAGTCCATCACATTAAGAAATCTCGATCATACCAATATCGTACATGCCAAAGTAATCTTTGAGCTGTCCCAACGATCCATGATAGATCATAGGAATTCCATGATCAACAATCTTCCCTACAACAAACTGTTGTTCACCAGGCTCACCACCAATCCACCAGAAATCCCAACCAATCTCGTTGCCAAGACAGTCAAGACCACATCTCCATGTCTTCAGTTGAACCCTCTGCTCCATGACCTAGACAATCCCAACTCCCTCTGAACTACTTCATTGTGCACATTCTGATTCACTAACCCTACAAATTAGCTCTAATACCATGTTGTTTTCCCATGATACTGGTGTCTAGGATAGAATCTTAAATCATTGATGCTACCATCCACGTACCACAGCAAGTTTACTTTGCACAGTGGAATACAAACAACAGTAAATCTACTAGTGCCAAAATATACAAAAAAATTGTACAATAACACAACTTCGTTATATCAATTTGACTGAATAATACAAAAATTTAGGGCTCTCGTACCAGGGATAATAGCCCTCATACATCCACTGATACAAGATATACAACAACTAGGGCTTGGTGTCTATCGTGATGACCACCAATCTACCTAGAATAAGATACTCTGACCATTTGGTTGTGGCACGCTCTCTCAACTCCTCTCGGTCATACCCTGAACACATATGCCTGGTCGCCTGGTCCTTTGGCTCCTGAATTGCAACACCTATCCCTATCAATGCACCAAGTCCACATGGCCACTGAATCTCGGCTCCACCTTCTCTCTCGTTGATCGCTAGTCCTTCAACGCATCAACACATCGAGACTCCTGTCGAGTTGTTCACAACTTGGTTTGTGAACAACTCTCAACTGCTCACTGCTGCTCCTCAGTTATTTAGGGATTTCATCCCACTATAGTCTTCCTACACTACTCCAATGAAGACTAAAATAGGACACGAAGGGCTGCCACCTATCACTACTAGAAGTCCTTCTCCAACAATGAACATGGGCTAGGAGGACTACCCAAATTCTACTGTGGATGTCCTTCTCCACAAGGCAAGTCTAGGGCTACTCAAACTGCTCCTGGTTGATCAAACCTACGAGCTATTCTTTTACCACATCTAACAATCCCTTAGTCCTTCAAGGGATTTGTTTCTTCGGTCTTGAAGCAAGCCTCTACAATCCTCCCAAGTTGTTCTTTAGGCTGCTCCAACTCTGCCTTATCTAGGCCCACACTTGGTCCACTCTCACGCTACCCTCCAATATTCCACGAGTGTCCAATACATTGTCCTTCAGTTCTGTGCACATACCATCCAAACTAGGCTTGATCTAGAGCTTTGAAAATGTTGCTCTGTGTTCTGCAATAGAGAAGCTACTGCACAGATTTGGGCTCAACAACTATTGTAGCATTTTCTCATAGTCATGCGTCCTGCATTGTCCTTGCAAATGATATTTCTTATCTCACGCGGCCCTCCTGGTTGTACTGGGTGATATCACGTGACCCTTACGACTATATCGGCCGATCTTGCACAACCCTCGTGGTTGTACTGGGAAAACCTACGCGGCATGAATCTGCAATTGCTTCAGAAAAAATTACATGCACCTTGCGACTATATCGGGCAATCTCGCACGGTCCTCGTGACTATCCTGAGAAAACCTACGCGATCCTCGTGACTATTCGGGATGCTCTTGTGCGGCCCTCACGCCTGTCCCAGATAGCTCGTGCACCTGAACCTACAGCTCCTCAAAAAATTCCTCACACCTCCTTTCCTAGCTGCACCTGCCTCAGATGTAATCTCTATGAGATAGATGCACCTTTCATGTATAGAATGCATTCCATCTCACCTTATATTTATACAAAACATAAGGGCTTGATGTGGTGTGATCCAACATCTCTTGTGGCACTCTAATACTCCAAGTCGACCTTACTTTGTCACACAAAACCCACCAGCTACAAAGAAAGATTTATATCTCCATTTCTAGAGCTTGGATTTGAGTCATTTTCATTGCTCCAGGTTGCTCTTGGGGTCCTCTATCAATTCAAATAATCACATGCCAAAATATCCTTGTGGTTTCACTCCCACAAGCTTGGGTGCAAAGCCCAAGCCTTGGGTTCCAAGCCTACAAAGTGATTTTGTGTGCCAAATCCTCCACAACCCTCTAGCCTAAGGTTTGTAGTACCTCCCAAGCTATAGATCTCAACAATCTATACACTCAAGATGTGGAAACCCCCATCAATTTGTCCCTTTGACCATGAAACTTGGCCATGAAGTCCTCCCCCCTCCATTACCACATTATTATTATTCAGTAACACCTATCAAATGAAGGTGGACCAAGAAATTGTTTCTTCCCCTTAGCGGCTAGAAGCACGTAATAGGGTTGACCTTTAGCCACCCATACTTAGGTAGAAAACACCTTTGCGAGATCATGGTCCTAATTTTAAAAAGGGATACTTGTTTGAAGTATTAAATTTCTCTTAACATACAAGTTTGGTTCACTTAGATGCATTACTAATCTTGGTCCCTAATGACTGGTTGCTTTCACTAGAATCTATGTTGTTCTTGTTAGGTGATTCAGTAGCCCAAGCTTTAGGAACCCACTCCATAGGTACCCATGCCCTTAAGAGGAGTAAATTGGCCCAAAAAAGTGAAGCGTTTAGAGTCAGGAGCCTCCTAGTAGCACTATAAGATGACACATGTCCCATAGCACCTCTATGACCCAATACATTGGTTGACTTTCACCCAAATTTAAGCATTCTTTAAGATGACACAGTTTGACCCAACATGCCCCCAAGTTGGCCTTGACAAAACTTGATGGGAAGGAGCTAATTAAAAGCCTGGATGAGATGGTCTCACACTAAGAGACTTGGGAAGACTTACTACAACAGAGGAATCCCTAACACTAGAGGAGGAGGCCCTGTTTGACATATGCGGACTTGTGAGGACCACTTCATGGCACCCCAGATGGATCTTGGGACCTCACAAGAGGTATTGAGGTGAATATGAGGGCCAACCCTCAAATCATAGAATTTACAGGCATTTACACCCCCTTGGACACTTCATAACCCTTGGTCATAGCATTTAAAGCATTTTTTATGGATGACGTCAGCATTAGAGAGGATATGCATCACACATTGTTGATTTTTGGTAGCATTGGAAGTGCTCTAAGCCCCAAATTTTGTGGAGAGGCTTAGACACTAGTATTCCAAAGAACCCAGAAATTGTTTGTGAAAATTCCACTCAGATCATGTTTTATTAAAATAATTAATTATTTTAATGGAGACCCTAAGTCTAACTTAAGGAAATTAAATAATTAAAGGGCATTAATAAAACATAGTGTGAATGAGCTAGAGAAAACAAAGATCAATTCTAATATAATCTTAGTCATTGATTAGAGATCTAATCTCATCCGTTGATTAGAGATATAATCTCGGTCATTGATTTCTCAACGAGAACATTATAAAGAAACCCTGAGGGTCATTTGGAAAGACACATGAAGTGAATCTTGAGATCGAATTCTTCTGACAGAGCAAGTGCTCAGACGAAGATCAGATCTAAGTGATTCAGTGCAGTGAGGGGAAAAGATAGCATCTGGAGAGAGATATTTTCTCAGTCAGAGAAACATCAACAGAGAGAGGCAGAGAGATGTCTAGCAAAGCCAGCGCAGAGCCCGTCACGCTGACGCAAAGGTAGCGCAAAGCCACGTAGGGCTACACAGAGGTTGTGCAGTGGCTTAGAGGGTTTCTGAGATTTCACTGTTGGAAGTGATCCAGAAGCCAGAAGTCGAGGTGTGAGACCGAGAGGCTGAGATCTGTGATTATGGGATTCATATCGATCCACAGCTAGGGTGACGTAGTGCAAAGAGGAGGTGATGCAGTGACTACACAGAGACCTCCAGGGGAAGCTTGTTCCAGTGTCCAGATCAGTCAGATTTTCCAGTGATTTAGTGAGGTATTCTCACAATTATTTCTACCAGTATTTCTCTATGTAACTAAATAACCCTTGAGGTATTCAGAGATGTATTCAGAAATTGCTACTGCTTAATAATACAAACCCTCAAATTTGCTGCACCGATTTTTCCGCGTTGGGTTTTTCCGAGGACTTAGTACAAAATAAAGGTGTCTTATGTGTGATTGATTTCTTGCTCAGTTTCCTTGTTTTAGAATCATATTTAATTAAGTGTAGGGTGCTTTAGTAGTTACTTCAATAATTCAGATTGGAATTTAATTCTGTATATGCAATTTACATAATAGGAGAAGTAACTCAGTTAGTTGCAGTAGGATTCCTTAGATTGTTAGATCTAGGAATTTTCACATCGTATCAAAGAGTTTGATGTGAAACAGGGAGCACATATATGACTTTGAAGAGAAGGCCAAATTTTTGCAGTAGCAGCAAATTGAATCCCCAAGGCGATTGCATAGTTCTAGCCAGAAGGGTTGATTTTTCGAGGTTGTCTCTCTTTGAGTGAGTCGACAGAGAGGTAGGACTTCCGATTCGAGATTTTACCGAGGGAGAGGGAGCTACGGAGAGCGTTCACATAGAGCCAGAGGGACACAATTTTTCTACAGGCAGTAGCCAGGCAAAAAAGTGTCAAAAGAAGAAAAAACGCAGTGGGGAATTCTTCTGCAGTGAGTTCCTAGCTGAGGAATTCAACATTTTTCCAAGATCTGAGCAGCAGATCTACGAGCTCCAGAAGGAGTGCATAAGCCTGCCTAGGTTGCAGAGAGGGGGAGAAAGAGGAAGCAATTTAATAGTGTTTGGCTAAGATGGCAGCTCATGGTCTTAGAGACAAGGACCGGTTGGAGGGTTCCTTCAACTATGTAATCTAGAAGGAAAGGATCCAATTCCTTCTGGATGAATACGATCTCAAGACGTTCGTGGTGAATGTGGTTGTTGTATCTTCAGATCCAGAACAACCTAAGAAGTACCAGTCCAATATGGCAAAGGCCAAGAGGATGATCCTTGATGGTGTCAAGGATCACATAGTCTCTCATGTAGCTGGAAAGAACACTACCAGGGAGATGTTGGAGGCCTTGTCCTTACTGTATGAAGGAATTTCTGAGCAGCGGAACATGTACTTGGAGCAAAAGCTCCGGTTGGTCCAAATGCAGAAGGGGGAGCACATTTCTCCATTCATTACAAGGCTCCAGGAGATTCAAGATCAGTTGGCAGCCGTGGGATCCACCCCATCTTCGGTAACTATGGTGAGGCTAGACCTTAAAGTAGTCACGGAGGAGTGGCAAGTTTTTTTCCAAAGCATTTTGGGTAGGGCTACGCTTCCTAGTTGGGAGCAGATGTGGTCAGAACTTCAAGAGGAAGAGTTGAGAAGAGATCTTGTCAAGTGCAAAATTGACAGTAGCTGCGAGAACAGATCTAAAAGTCCAAAGGAGGAGGAGAATGCAACCCTGTTAATTTTTGACAACTAGGTCAAAAATCCATGTTGTGAAGCTTATATGAATATGCCAATATTTTTATTGGACTCCTCTTTCGGAGAGGTGCAATATCGATCTAAAGATCATCTTAATCCGATGAGCAGAACATTTATTTTGAATTTAATCAAGATATGCGCAGGTCGACCTTAAGGTTTTGTGCCCAAGCAGTTGTGTCACACACCCTCACTAATGGATATATATATTGGTCAACATTGGAGGACATTTTCACTCATCTCATCCTCACACATTTTTCTCTCCTCATCTGATTGGTTCGATGACCTTGGTGGCTCTTCTCTCCACACATGGGAAATTCCAAGTAGCAGTACATTTCTGATTTCGGTCTAGGGTTTCTGCAGCAAGATTTGAATAGCGTTGACTTTGGTCAAAGCAAGGTCAAAAGGAGGTGAAACTCACCCAAAAGTTTGATTTTCCAAATCTGCATTTTTTGGCACTGTTCTCGAGGCCCAGAAATTGACTTTGACTTTTCTGCGTTGACCTAGCTACTGTTGTTGTTTACATTGACCGTTGACTAACAATGTTGACTTTTGGGTTGACTTTTGAGTTGACTATTTGGCTGTCCTAGAGGGTTGTGTGACATTGCTGATTGGCTGACCATATTGAGACTTTTCTGGTTGAAGCATCCTGTTGACCACCGTAATGCACCAACACACTTATATATTTTTGGCTTGTCTTCTGTCGATCTACTGGTATGTTCTATCAGCATTTTACTTTATTGTTTATGTGATTGTTGTCCGATATTGGGAGTAAAAGTAAAGCTACATCAAGCATAGAACATCTACATAAATTTACATGGTATCAGAGCTGAGGTGAAGACAAAGCCCTAGTTTGTAGCAATCACCGAAGAAGAGGATGGGTTCCTCGAACTACAATGGCTTTAAGGTTGATGACAAATTGACTGGGAAGGATGACTTCCATGCTTGGAAGATGACATTGGATCTTACTTTGGAAGACCAAGATGTCATGGACTATGTACTGGGTAAAATCCAAGAGCCTCCATCCACTACAACTGTTGCTGCCAAAACAAAGTAAAAGAAGGGGGAAATCAAAGCAAAGTTAATGATCAAGGACTCAATTCATAAGAGTCTGGTTGCATAAATCTCTGAACTGGGCACATCCAAGGAGATGTATGATAAGTTGGTCCACATGTTCAAGGCCAACAATGCGAATCAAATCCTATTATTCAAGAACCAATTGAAGAATTTGAAGAAAGGCAGGGATGAGTCTGTTCAATCATACTTTCTGAAGCTGATCGAAATCAGGAATAATCTGTTGGCTATTGGGGAGAAAATAGCTGATCGAGAGATGGTACTCACCGCACTTGGAGGTCTCTCATCCGAATTGCATGTATTCAACACTACCATTCTCAATAATAATTTCATACCTAATTTTGACGAAGTATTATCGAGATGCGTACAAGAAGAGACAAGGATGAAGGAATATGAAAATGAAGGAAATGTTGCCTTCGCTGCTCATTCTAAGAAGAAGAACTTTGGTGGTCCAAGGAACAAAGGAAGATTAGGGGCCCAAGGAAAGAAGGGCAAGTGTTACACTTGTCACAAGCCAGGTCACTATGCTAGAGAATTCCATTTCAAGAAGGATTCTCCTGATGATGATGACAACAACAACAACCTGAGGAATGGAAATCAAAGGGACAACAGGTTCAAGGGGAAGAGGAAGGCTCTCTCCGGCGGAAATGGTCAACCCTTCAAAAGGTCAAGAAATTCCAGGTATGAAGAATCAAATATTGTTGATAAAAGAAATGAATTCATTCTTGTATCTGCCCTCTCTACTGCATCTCCACCTGACACTATGGATGTCTGGTTGATAGATAGTGGTGCCTCAAGGCACATCACGGGGTTCAAGGAAGCACTTTCTGATATGGTTGAGAAGGATACTAATCTCGAAATTATCCTTGGAGATAATGCCACATATCCCGTGAAAGGGACAGGGACTGTGACCCTCCACTTGTCTCAAGGACAAGTCCTCCGCTTACAAGATGTACTCTATGTACTTGATTTGAAGAAGAGCCTTGTGTCTATACCAGCCATGGAAGACAAAGGTTTCAATGTGGCATTCATTGATGGGAATGTGCGCATGTGGAAGAAGAGCTTCAAGGAAGCTATCACAATTGGATTTAGAGTTGATACACTTTACCAGGTTGGAGGAAGTCCACTGGGAGTGATGACGTGTGATCATATCTGACAGAATGAACTATGGCACCGAAGGTTTGGACACCTTCACTACAAAGCCCTTCCCAAAGCAAGGAAGGTGGTGATGGGGATGCTCAAGTTCTCAAATAATCATGAAGGTGTATGTCAGGGTTGTGCCAAAGGAAAGCATACAAGGGGACCTTTACCCTCAAGCGTCACAAAGACATCTGATGTCTTGCAATTGATACATTCTGATCTATCTGGTATGCTGCCTGTGACATCCTTGGGAGGATGTTCTTATTATATGACATTCATAGATGACTTCTCTCGAAAAACCTATATATACTTCTTGCAGAAGAAGGATGATGCTTTCATGTGGTTCCATACCTTCAAAGCCTTGGTGGAAAATCTGACAGGGAAGAAGATCAAGATATTAAGGACTGATAATGGCACTGAATATGATACGAACGAGTTCAAGAAATTTTGCAGAGAAGCTGGCAGCAAGAGGGAGACCACAATGTTTGTGGGCTACAACAAAACTTTGAAGGCCTATAGAGTTGATGTGCCTGGTCAAAGGGAAGTGGAGATATGCCACGATGTTACCTTTGATGAAGATGCTTCCCTGAGGAAGGTAGTCACTTTTCCAAGATATGAGGAAGATCAAGAAGCAAGGCCTAGAAATCAAGAAGAACTAAAGGATGAGATGATGTCCAATGTTGAAGGACCGATGGACCTGATTGATCCACCTCCTTCAATAGGGACATTCCGTGAAAGCAAGAAACCGAGTAGATACCAAGGGTATCTAGCAACCATGAGTACTATTGTACAATCTGAGCCTGGATCTTTTGAGGAAGTCGTAAAGCATCAAGTCTGGAAGGATGCTATGCACGAAGAGTATGAGTCCATAATGAAGAATGATGTTTGGGATGTGGTTCCAAGATTAGAGGACAAAGCAGTTGTCACCTTGAAATGGCTCTACAAGATCAAGCATGGATTTGAAGGAAGTGCTGAAAAGTTCAAGGCAAGATTCGTTGCCCGTGGCTTCTCTCAAAAGGAAGGCGTAGATGACTATGATGATATATTTGCACCTGTGACCAGGTATACCACCATTCGATCTATCATATCCCCTGCTACTACACAAGGATGGAGTCTTCATCAGATGGATGTGAAGACTGCATTTCTGCTGGTGCGATAAAGGAAGAGGTGTATGTGAAGCAACCTCTGGGGTTCGAAGTCCAGGATTGGGACACCCATCTCTGCGGGTTGAAGAAATCCCTCTATGGGTTGAAGAAAGCACTCAGAGCTTGGTATGAGAGGATAGATAGCTACCTGATGAAGCTGGGATTCACTCGTAGTAATGTTGATCTGAGCCTTTACTTCAAGGTTGATAGAGAAAAGTCTCTCATTCTGGTGCAGTATGTGGACAACCTCTTTCTGACAGGTGTTGACCCTCTCATTCATCAGTGCAAGAGGGAGCTCGCTGCTGAGTTCGAGATGAAGGACCTAGGATTGATGCATTACTTCCTAGGCTTGGAGGTCTGGCAGAGACCTGGCAAGATTTTCCTTTCTTAAGGAAAATATATTGTGAAGCTTCTGGAAATATTTGGTATGGTGGACTATAAGTCCGTGTCGACACTGATGGAGCTCAAATTTAAGATTTTGAGTGGCAGCACTGCTGGGTCCGTGCTATAAAATCCTACTAAGTATTGTCAACTCGTAGGGGCCCTGATGTTCTTAGTGATCACCCGTCCAGACGTATTTTTTGCAGTCAAAACTTTGAGTCAACATATGGTTGAACCTCATAACATTCACTGGGTTGGTGCCAAGAAACTCTTGAGATATCTCTGGGGCAAGATAGACCATGGGCTGAGATACACTTTCGGGAGCATGAAACTTCATGGATATACTGATGTCGATTAAGCTGGCAGTGTGGTGGATCGCAAGAGCACATCTGGATGTTGCTTCACACGTAGGATTGTTTCAGGCAGAAATTCAATAGCCTTGAGCATCGTTGAGGCCAAATACATTGTAGCCTGTATGGCCTGTTGTGAAGTCACTTGGTTGTGAAAGCTATTCAATGAGTTGTTCGAGCATGTGCTAGATGCCACCGTTATCCTCTGCGATAACTAGAGGGGGATTCGGTTGTCAGAGAATCCTATGTTCCATGATCGATCCAAGCATGTTGATGGCTGGTACCACTTTATCCGGGAGATGGTACAACGAGGTACCGTAAGGCTTGATCATATAGGAATTGATGAGAAAGTCGTGGATATTCTCACAATGCCCTTGGGGAAGGTCATGTTCCTAACCTTCCGTGAGAATCTTGGAATCGTGGAACAACCCTATTCTGAGGGTCTTGTTGGACGATGAGCTCTAGGAGATCTGGGGGGCTTTGGGGATAGCTTCTAGGAGCTATAAGCAACCACAGGGCTAGGCTTGTCGAAACTTGTTGGTGTGCTTTTTCGCCACCATTATTATGTTGAGTTAGTTCACCTCTCATGATTTATGCCCCATATGCATCCTACCCATTGATTCCCTGGCTCATGGGAAGTACCTCTCATTTGGCCAGTGAGGTGGGAAAAGCTAGAAACTAGTAGCAAATACTGATGGACGTATCAGAGATTATCGTACTCTCTATCTAGGATGACACGTGTCCAACCACTTGATCTGGGATCAAGTCTAGTGAGGTTTCAGACCTCCAACTGACTTCGGGTCAGTGAAACTAAATTCGAGTTAGTATATGACTCTCTTGAGTCCAAGTGAGGTTTCAGACCTCCTATTGACTTCGGGCCAGATAAACCAACTTCGGGTTGGTATGAGACTCTCTGAGTCCTATAGAGGTTTCAGACCTTTGGGCTGAATCTGTCAGTCGGGAATGATGTCTTTTTAATTGACCCAATTATGTTTTGAAATAAAGAAGCCAACAAAGCAAGTTACAACGGGATGACGCATGATGTTTGGATTGCACAGGTGGATGGAGTTCTCCCTAGTTGAGAGGGAGTGTTAATTTTGGACAACTAGGTCCAAACTCCATGTTGTGATGCTCAGATGAAGATGCCAATATTTTTATTGGACTCCTCTTTTGGAGAGGTGCAAGATCGATCTAAAGATCATCTTAATCTGATGACAAGAACATTTATTTTGAATTTATTCAAGATATGTGCAGGTTGGCCTTAAGGTTATGTGCCCCAGCAGTTGTGTCACACACCCTCACTGATGGATATATATTGGTCAACGTTGGAAGACATTTTCACTCATCTCATCCTCACACATTTCTCTCTCCTCATTTGATTGGTTTGATGACCTTGGTGGCTCTTCTCTCCACACGTGTGAAATTCCAAGCAACAACACATTTCTGATTTCGGTCTAGGGTTTATATAGCAAACTTTGACCAGTGTTGACTTTGGTCAACGCAAGGTCAAAAGGACTCGAAAATTTCCCAAAAGTTTGATTTTCCAAATCCGCATTTATTGGCACTATTCCCGAGGCAAGATGTTGAATTTGACTTTTTTGCATTGACCTAGTTGCTGCTGCTATTTGTGTTGACCATTGACTGACAGTGTTGACTTTTTGGGTTGACTTTTGAGTTGACCATTTGGTTTTCCTAGAGGGTTGTGTGACATTACTGGTTGGCTAACCATATTGAGACTTTGCTGGTTGAAGCATCCTGTTGACTTTCGTAACACACCAACACACTTATATATTTCTTTCTTGTCTTCTGTCGATCTACTGGTATGTTCTATCATCATTTTACTTTATTGTTTATGTGATTGTTGTCTGATATTGGGAGTAAAAGTAAAGTTGCATCAAGCATAGAACATCTACATAAATTTACAAACCCTCACATCGAAAGGGCAGCAAGGGCAATGGAGATAGAAGAGAGATGTCTCGAAGGTGAAATTATTCAGATGTGGTGAGATGGGCCACTTTGCATCACATTGTGCTTTGAAGAAAAAGGACAAGGATGAGAAGCATGATCTGAAAGTTGCAGCTACAAATATCGAGTAGGATGAGTTCGATATGAATGCCCACGCTTTTTGAGGAGAGAAGTGAGGTGACATAGAACTATAGTTCATCTTAAACTTCAGTTGGGCAGGATCCTTGAGGAGCCCACCTCATGGATCATTGCCTTGCTACGGGAGCCCATATTCATAGTAGTGGGATGGAGTCTTTAGTGAGAGCAGAGGAGTGGTGGTGTGGCAGTGTAGTAAGTAGCAGCGCCTATTTCTGGAATAGCACAGAGCAGGGAAGAAACAACAGCGCAGTGCACAAGAGTGCAGTGCAATGCAGAACTGTGTTGCGCAGTGCAATGCAGAACAGTGTTGCGCAGTGCAAAGCAGCAGTAACGCAGTGCATCAGAGGGACAACACAATAGTTACCAGCAGTCAGAGTCTCCAACATCGGGGTGCATCCATTGAACACTTGTTCACTCTTGGGTGATTTCAGTTGCTTATCTCAATAGCTGAGTTGCAGTGCAGATGCATTGTTAGTAGTGGTAGTGTTTTCAAAACTTGAGAGGGAGTTGCAGTACAGATGCAGTAGTGGCAGTGGTAGTTTCATGGCTATCAGTACAGTTGTAGGAGCAGCACAGAGGATGCTTTAGGATCATAGCATTATACAACAGGCATATTATTAGAGCACTTTGATTTTTGGTAGCATCGAAAGTGCTCTAAGCCCCAAATTTTGTGGAGAGGCTTAGATACTGGTATTCCAAATAACCCAGAAACTGTTTGTGAGAATTCCACTCAGATCACATTTTATTAAAATAATTAATTATTTTAATGGAGACCGTAAGTCTAACTTACATAAATTAAATAATTAAAGGGACTTAATAAAACAGAGTGTGAATGATCTAGAAAAAGAAAAGATCAAGTCTAATATAATCTTAGTTGTTGATTAGAGATCTAATCTCGGCCATTGATTTCTCAACGAGAAGACTATAAAGGAAGGCTTGAGGGTCATTTGGAAAGATACACACAGAGTGAATCTTGAGATTGAATTCTTCTGACGAAGCAAGTGCTCAGACAGAGATCAAATCTAAGTGATTCAATGTAGTGAGGGGCAGAGTTAGCATTCGAAGAGATATTTTCCTAGCCGGAGAATCATCAGCAGAGAGAGGCAAAGAAACATCCAGCAGAGCCAGTGCAGAGCCGGAAGCTGAGGTGTGAGACCGAGAGGCTGATATCTGTGATTCCGAGAGTCAAATTAATCCACAACTAGGGTGATGCAGTACAAAGAGGAGGTGTCGTAGTGCCTACGCCGTCACTACGTAGAGACCTCTAGGGGCAACTTGTTCTAGTGTCCGGATCAGCCGGATTTTCCAGTGATTGAGTGAGGTATTCTCACAATTATTTCTGCTAGTATTTCTCTCTCTAACTGAATAACCCTTAAGGTATTTAGAGATGTATTTAGAAATTGCTACTGCTTAATAATACAAACCCTCAGATTTTCTGCGTCATTTTTCCCGCATTGGGTTTTTCCAGGGACTTGGTCCAAAATAAAGGTGTCCTATGTGTGATTGATTTCTTGCTTAGTTTCCTTGTTTCGGAATCATATTTAATTAAGTGTAGGCTACTTCAGTAGTTACTTCAATAATTCAAATCTGAATTAATTCTGTAAATGCAATTTACATAATAAGAGAAGTAACTCAGATAGTTGCAGTAGGATTCCTTAGATTGTTAGATCTAGAAAATTTCACACACATCTGGGTAAATTAGGACCTATTTTTTAAAAAGCTAATGGTTTATCTTGTAACACAAGTAAATTTTAGCATCAAACTTTTTTTAGGGGCTTTATAGGCATATTTATTAATCATAATCCTCATATAAATATAGGATAGACATATTTCATTTGGATCATCATCACTTGTGACTATTTTTGGCCCTCTTGGATAATTTTGGTCGTATATCTTGTACAAATGTGACTCTATGGTGTATTTTGCTATTTGGAGCTATTTCTTTGGTCCTGGAGATGTCAATTTGGAGCAATAAAGGCTTTTTCATGCATTATATCTTGTACATGTGTCTTGGATTTGATAAATTTTTACTTGTGTCTAATCATTAATGTACGGAATGGTTAATTATCTAGGGTTTCTATTGTGCTAGTTATTATTGTTGAAAATAATTTTATGCAATCGAGATGATAGTATGGCATGCATTGCTCACATTATAGAATGTGAATTCCAATCCCATTGTTGAACCATTAAACTAGCTCTCCCAATTGATTTTTCTTCCTCACGAAAGTGATAGATAGGGTTTTGAAACCTAGGGTTTCATTATTCCCTTACTCCTTGGCAAGATTTAGAAAATCTTTCATTTCGGTAGACTCCATCACCCAAGGACTAGGCACTAGCCTCAGTCACTTTGTTGGTCATCCATATAGCTTCACCTAAATCTTATTTTCTCTCTCTAAATATTATTTTCGACCACTCAAGGATAAGTTGCTAGCTAGGGCTAGGGCACAAATTTCAACTAGGGTTGGAGTTGTTAGCTAGTGGGAGGATTCAACCATTAGGGGAAGTTTGAGGTCTAAAATGGGCCTTCTAAGGACATTATAAAATAATAGTGGAAATAATAAGATAATATTTGATGACATCATCAAATTTTAGAGGGAAGAAAAGAAAACCTGATTTTTCAAATTGTATTTTCAACTTATCTCCCAAAATTTTTATTCAAATTTTGAGTGGGAGTACTAGTTGGATGCAAAATTTAATTCCGCATCCAAGGAGTAACCATGTTGCATACTTTCGATTGACCCTGCTACATGAAAAATGATAAATACATGAAAAACATTTTTCATGTATTTATCATTTTTCACGTAGCAGGGTCCATCAAAAGTATGCAACATGGGTACTCCTTGGATGTGATATTAAATTGCAATCACGTTTTTCATGTATTTACCATTTTTCATGTAGAAGGGTCCATCGAAAGTATGCACCATGGGTACTCCTTGGATGCGGAATTAAATTTTGCATCCAACGAGTACTCCCCCTCGAAATTTGAGTAAAAACTTTGGGAGATAAGTTGAACATACGAGTTGAAAAAGTAGTTTTAATATTTTATTATTTTTCAATCTTTTTACACTTTTACTTAAAAAATGGTGAATCATCCCCAATGGTTGACATCATCATCTTGAATCCTATTGGTTCTTATAAAAAAAATTTTGGTTGTAATTTTTTCTTAGGAGGCCCATTTTAGACCACAAAATTCCCCTAATGACTTGAAGAAAGGTTGATTGCCTCAAAATCAAAATATTTTAGTGGCCAATCCATCCATACTAAGGCTAAAGTATTTTTCCCTAGGTAGAATTTTGCCCAGGCAAACCCCTAGTTTGCCCTAGGTTTCAAATTATGGATTCTTAAAGGATTCTTGTTCCATAGGTTAAATGTATACATTGTTTGGAAGCCTTTTCTTGGCCTTGTGATTCTAAGTAGGTCATCTTGGATTGCTATTTCTCAAACCCTAGATCACATTGTGCCCTAATTAGGCATATTGGATGATGCATATTTGCCTATTGTATTTGTTGAGACTTGCTCTTAAGTAGTGTTGTCCTCTATAAGCCTATCGTGTCACCTTATCCCTTAGTGTATCTCTCTATGTGACCTACCAAAGGGAAGCCTCCCTAATGGTGAAAGTCCACAAAAGAGCAAGAGATAGTGGTTGTGGTGACAGTGGACCACACCTCATATTGTCATCCCTTGGTCTAGTTTTTTCCTTGTGAATTCCCCTCACAAGACTTGCTAGATTCTAAGGAAAGAGGGGATTTATAGCTATAGTGAAAGTTCAATCTGTAATGAGCCCCAACAAACTCTACCAACACATTACTTTAAAAGAGGCATGTTGGCAATTGGCCACTGTTGAGATTTTAGGGTAGCATCGGATGTGCTCTAGCTCCGAAACTTTGTGGAGGGGCTGGAACACATGAGATCTCCAAGACTTGTAAAGCGTTTAGAGAAATTCCATATGGTGTAAAATTTATTCAAATAATTAAATTTTTTAATGGGGACCCTAAGTCTAACTTAGGGAAACTTAAAAATTAAAGTGAATTAATTTACACATGTGATGAGAATGTTCTAAGTGACGTGTGTTGGGGTTCCAGTGTTTTTGCCAGATTGGAAAGACCAAAAGATGAGACAACATCAAAACCACTTTGGGATCCTAGGATCTAGCCCTCCTGGATCCGGAGAGGGATCTCTCCATAAAATCAAAGACTAATATATCTTTGAAAGCTCAAAATTAGGTATTAGGCTAGGTATGAAGCACAAAGGGGATTTAAAATTAGTTTGGTTGGTTGTTGGGTTGAGTCGAAGATCATTAACTGAGAAAGTTATGGAATTAAAGGAACAAAGCAACAGGATGTTTCAGCAAAAGAGAATACATCAAGAAAGTGCTAGCCATTGGGCTATGGAGTCATGAAAGGGAATTACTTGCAAAACAATCAGCCAAGGCTTTCCATAGGGCAAGTCATCTATAGTAAAGAATCTTTAAGATAGATGGTGAGATGGAACATTAAGGAGTGAAATGGAGAGACACAAAGGGCATCTTAAGATAATACCAGAGGTCATTTAACTCTAGGCCTGCTTCAACATATTCCAAAAGAAAAACAGAGATAAGATTTAACATAGAACTGGGCCCAATATCAGAGAAGGGATTTTAAGCTTCAATTCTTTGACACCAACTCAAGGGATCATAGAAAGGCCAATCTGTTGGAAAAGGACCCCAATGGACAGGGCTTACACTAAATCCCCGGTATCCCAATTCTTCCAGCTTAAACCCAACCAGAACATCTAAGCAACAAACCCCGAATTCACACATCAATAAGCATGGGCTGGACCAACATATTTAACTGGTTAAATTGCATGAATTTTCTCTTAGATTCACTATCAGTAGAAAACATCAAAGACAAGAAGAGCAGTGGGAATTAAGGTACCATGCAGGGGTATATCTTAAGCCTGATTTACTGATTCTTATCAGAGAAATATGAACAACATGATTAAAATGAAAAAGGACAGGAAGCATCACCCGTAATATAGACCAGGATCCTGTGAAATTGCTTGATAAATTGATGTGCAAAACCAATCACATACACTGAGCTCAATGGCTAATACAGTCCAAACTTTCTCCTCCCAGCCTACTAAATGACAAACTACTCAGCTACTCTCCCCCAAAACTATTCTAGCAGTTAAATGAATCCCTACACTAACATCAACAACAAAAAAATATGTTCTTCAGGGGTTCTTACAGGAGAATGAGTAACTGTGGGAGAAGATGTAAATTAAATTGACTCATTAAGAAAAAGTGGAAGCAGAAGATCGAGCCCACTCTGCTTAATGGCTTTGCATTGTTGTATGTACTCTGTAGTATGGTTTGGGAGACTTTGTCAGGTCGATATTTGACCTCGGATGTGTTCTTTGAAGTCCTTGTGGCTGTTTGGTACTCTGAGGTAGCCTTCTGAAATAAGTGACAGGGATGGAAAGTCTGCAGGTCTCTCCATGCTTCCATAATTGTGGTCCTAACAGTCTTTAAGAAGCTTCTATCAGTGAAATGGCTTTAAAGAGCTCGAGAAGGCATGGAGACTTCTGTCGGAAGGTGTACTTTCTGAGAAAATACATTTTTCTATTGTTATATCACAGATATGGCTTGTTTCATGTGCTTATACCTTAATAGGTCTCTTGATCATCTTCATGGTCTTCAAACTGCGTCTTATCCTTTGAAACACAGGATTAAAGCATCAAATCTTCAATTACGGGCTTGAAAACCTTTAATCCTCTTTGCCGATACACATTTCCGCTGCTGAAATGGTTATCTCTGTGATTTGAGTCACAGTAACTGTGACTGTGGAGACAGAGTAAAATTACCACTCTGTAAACCCTGCACAATGCAAAAAATCATTATAAAATCTAGGGATTGGTGGAAGATTTACTATGGAGGCCTATGGGATGGTGGCGGAAACGGTGGAATCAGATGAAAATGGGAAAAAACGCTGCAGAATGATGAAAATGGAGCTGATGAAGTTTGGGATAACAAAGGTCGCGGACCGTTGGATTAGATCTGGTGAAGGAGATCAACAGTCAGGATTCGCGAATGGAGGTTAATAGTAAGCGGGGTAGAAGAAATAACACTTTAGTGTTAAAACACCAAAGTTTAACTTTCGGAAAATACAAAGAAAATCAATGGAAATGAATGAAAGTCAGGCGCATTAGATGGTGGGACCCGGTGGGCGGAGGGCGATTAGCTGTGAGCCGTTGGATCACAAGAGGTGATCAACGACGGGGATTTAATGTTGAAGCTCTATAGAGGCTCCGATGAAAGAAATATGTAGATGGGGGAGCGATGCAATGCGAGCCGCTAGATCAAACAATCAATGGCCAGGATTAAATGATGAGGCTTTCGGGAGCCAAAGGGGAAAAGTGGTATTAGTGGAAAAAAATTTGTCGGTGTCCCGTGCCTTTAGAGTGGTTTTAAGCTTTTTCCCAAAAACACGATACACGTCACTACAAGACATATGGAAAAAAAAAACTGCCTTCATCGCATAACTTTGGAGCGTTAAAGTTCGTATGCCAAAATAACGTGATATGCATGCTGACTGTCGGATGGAGAGGTGGGAGTTCGGACGGTGGAGGAGGCAGCGTGAAAAGGAAAGATGCGCTAGCGGTTAAACAGTGAAAATTCAAAGGCGGGTTTGATCTCAGTTGTCGGATCTATGGAATGGACGGTCAGGATTAAAAGAGGGAGCAGGAAGGTAAAGGGGTCAGTGAACGGGTGGAAAGAATGAGGGCCATTGGATCAGGGGGAATGAACGGCGGGGAATAAATCACAACCGGAGAAAGCAGGGGGCCAGAACTCCAGGTTTTGAACTACGATTATATGTGGACTGTTAGATCAAGGCAAGATCGAAGGTGGAGCTTTGACCCTAGGGGGAAAGACGGGTGTAAATGAGCGAAGTGAGGAGAGATCTGGACCATAGGATCATGTGGGATGGACGAATCAGATCAAATCGGGACTCGCCAATCGGCGAAGGTCAAATGTGATGTGATTGGTGCGATTGGTGGCGATGCGATTATGCGACCGCCGTCTGATCTGGAAACAGATCGACGGTCCATATGCAATCGGAGGGGTGAATGGGGAGAGGCGACGGGTGCATTTCGGAACAAGCGCTGACCGTCAGATATTCAAAAGATCAACGGCTCAGAACACGCCCGCAGTCTATAGAACAAAGACCTCGCATTGAGAAAATTCAAGCTAACAAAGGAAATGGTGCACGATGAAAGTCCCGATTGCGATTAGCGCCCAGAGCTTTAGCGCTTGGTTCTGGGTGCGGGTCGCGTGGTGGGGAAGTGGTTAAGGGGTTGGATGAAAGGGGCTAAAGCCTATTATAAAGTAAAAAGTGGGTTTTTGGCTTAATTTTAATGCTTTTTAAGGCCAAAAGGGGGTTTCGGTAGAGGGAATAAGAGGCTATTAAACCAAACAAAGGGTAACTGTAAGGTTTAGAGGGAGTTTAGGATGATTTAGATAGTTAATGAGGGATTTGGGAGGAATTTGCAAGGGAAAAAAGGTAATGAAAATAGGGGCATAGTGGGGATGAAATAAGGGGGAAAGGAGGCCTTTTTGAGAAAAAATCTTTTACAGACAATGAGGCTTTTTTAAATGGAAATAGTAGTGAGGATTGTCCAAAGGGAAAAGACACAAGGAGGCTTCAAGAATGATATGTTTTCATAAGAAATATATTTCTTGAAGGCTCAGAAAAATATTTAGCCACTTGTTTGCTTGACAAAAAATTTATAGGTGGCTAACAGTGGCTCCACATGGGGATGGCATCTTCTTGAAGGTGTCAAGAATTCAGAAAATAATCTTTGGAGTAGGCCAAATGCATGGTACTTGACACGTCCATTTTATTTCTTGGATCAACTGCCACAATCATGAAGACATCATATCAACAGTAATATTCTCCCAAACAACTACCTACCCATACTACAGTCCTAAATTTTTTTCTTCTAGGTGCATTTGGACTTGCAGACCCTTTACATCATCAATTTTCTACAAACGGAAAATAAACCTATTCTATTTCTACCCTTATTACTCCATGAGACCAGATTAGACAGTTGGCCTCATAGCTTCTCTACCTAAACTATTATCTGCTAGGATTAAACTGTCTAGCAGATTTCTTCTCTACATTCCAAGACAGAAATTGAAAAACAGTCAAGCCGGGATCAAACTATTTGGCTTGCTGTGGGCCATGGCATAAAGACAAAACTTCTCATGGACTTATACTTTTCATAAATTAAAATCAACTAACTATATGCTCATTGGCTAAGATTTATTGAGCTTTTCCTACCTACCCTACTCTAACTTGGAATATTTACAAGTCTAGCTTATAAACCTTCTTTTCCAATACATCCAGTCCATTAAATGATCCCATGACTGGTCTGTTCTGCTCATCTCTTTGAGCAGGCTGGATAGGCAGGGCCACTTCCATTCTCTTTGTTTTTCAATAACAGCTTCTAAAATGTTTCTTGCTGTCTGCAACATGTTGCTCAAAAAGACCTTTGATCCTTCTTCAAATATTTGTAGGAAATGAGCATAAGGATCATGAAATGATACCTGGTTGTGAATATTTAGCAGATAGGCTTCAACCAGGATTTCTCCTTCTTCCACTGGACCAAGAACAAGACTCTCTTGAGAAAGAGAATCTCCTTCATCTTCTTCATTTTATGAACTGGAGGACTCATCATATATTGCAGTTGTGTCCTCTTGGAGCTCTGATATATTCTGCTCTAATGGGCTGAGCTCTGTGAAAAGATCAATGTATTCTTGAGCAGGAGTTTGTTCTATTGCTTCCTCTTTTTCAAGAGAAGGCTCCTTAATTTCATCATGCTCAAAAATCTCTTCTTTGTTTTCTTCTTCATCCTCTGAAAAGGAGGACTGTTGACTTCCAATCACATAAAAATTATCACTGATGATCTGAAGTGTAGTAGAGTGAAGATTCAGTGAATCTTCATCTATTACTAGGCTTTCATAACTTTCTTCATCAGTGTCATAGATAGGCCGACTTGATTCATTGATTCTCTGGAGTTGCTGGTCCTGATCCTCCTCCCATGATTCTACTGATGATGGTCCTACAAGCCCAGCTTCCCTTTGGAAACAATTATCATCAAACAGATCATAACTAGGAAAATCATAATCGTAAACAATGTCACCAATAAAACCTGTCGGATTCTTAGCAATTCCTTATTCATTTAGATCCACAGAGGAGTTTTCTGGATCTGCATGATCAAACTCATTAGATGAATGAGCAAGAGTATTTGTTCTATAAAATATTTCAGAGGTGGACTGCGTGTTTAATATTCGGTCCATCTCTTCTTCTGTCAACAGAGAGATTTCTCTTTTAACATAGACAGAAGAACAACAGTCCTCTGTTTCTTGTACTAGCTGATCTGGAGGCCAGATGTCTTCTTGAGCCTCTTCTATGTGGTCTCTTGTTTCCTCAAAGCAGCATTCCCTATTTGCTTTCGTCATCAGGTCTTGATATTCTCTAGTCAGCATAGTACAAGACATAGGTAGGCAATCAGGCAGTTCCTGATTACTTTCCTCTTCATCTTCTATAGACTCTTGAGCATCATACATGTCTTTCTCATTGTCTGGGTCTTGAGTTTTTTCTTGCTCTGAAAGAAGCATGGGCTGCTCTAGATAATTATCATTTGTATTTAAATTAGCCACATACATCTCCATCACTTCACCAAATCTGTTCACCAGTTTTATCAATTTATCCTCTAAAGCATCTAGCTTTGCTTCTTAGTCCATATTTGGATCCATGTTTGTACAAAGAGGTCACTGCATCTGCTCAACCAGTTCAGGGTCTTCTACCAGTGGAGTCATTTGGTCTGTTAAGAGTTATGGAGTGTGGAGTCGCCAGGTGGATGAATTTGGCTATTTGAAGCAGGCTGTTGTCCACCATCAGCAATGAAATACCAATCTAACCAAAGATTTTGGGTCTTTTGAGTGTGGTCGCCATTATGTTGGGGTTCCAGTGTTTTGGCCAGATTGGCAAGACCAAAAGATGAGACAACATCAAAACCACTTTGGGATCCTAGGATCTAGCCCTCCTGGATTCGGAGAGAGATCTCTCCATAAAAGAAAAGACTGATATATCTTTGAAAGCTCAAAATGAGGTATTAGGCTAGGTATGAAGCACAAAGGGGGTTTAAAATTCGTTTGGTTGGTTGCTGGGTTGAGTCAGAGATCATTAACTGAGAAAGTTATGGAATGAAAGGAACAAAGCAGCAGGATGTTTCAACAAAAGATAATAGATCAAGAAAGTGCCAACCATTGGGCTATGGAGTCATAAAAGGGAATTACTTTCAAAACAACTAGCCAAGGCTTTCCATAGGGCAAGTCATCTATACTAAAGGTTCTTTAAGATAGATCGTGAGATGGAACATTAAGGAGTGAAATGGTGAGACACAAAGGGCAGCTTAAGATCAGACCAGAGGACATTTAACTCTAGGCCTGCTTCAGCATATTACAAGAGAAAAACAGAGATAATATTTAACATAGAACTGGGCCCAAGATTAGAGAAGGGATTTTGACCTTCAATGCTTTGACACTAGCTCAAGGGAACATAGAAAGGCTAATCTGTTGGAAAGGACCCCAGTGGACAGGGCTTACACTAAATCCCCGGTATCCCAATTCTTCCAGGTTAAACCCAACCAGAACATCTAAGCAACAAACCCTGAATTCACACATCAGTAAGCATGGGCTGGACCAACATATTTAACTGGTTAAATTGCATGAATTTGCTCTTAGATTCACTATCAGCAGAGAACATCAAAGACAAGAAGAGCAGTGGGCATTAAGGTACCATGCAGGGGTATATCTTAAGCCTGATTTACTGATTCTTATAACAGAAATATGAATAGCATGACTAAAATGAAAAAGCACAGGAAACATCACCCGTAATATAGACCAGGATCCTATGAAATTGCTTGATAAATTGATGTGCAAAACCAGTCACGTACACTGAGCTCAATGGCTAATACAGTGCAAACTTTCTCCTCCCAGCCTACAAATTACAAACTACTTAGCTACTCTCCCCTAAAACTGTTCTAGTAGTTAAATGAATCCCTACACTAACAGCATCAACAACAACAATAATATGTTCTTAGGAGTTATTATAGGAGAATGAGTAACTATGGAAGTAGATGTAAATTAAATTGACTCATCAAGACAGAGAGGAAGTAGAAGATCGAGCCCACTCTGCTTAATGGCTTTGCATCGCTGTATGTACTCTGTAGTATGGTCTGGGAGTCTTTTTCATGTTGATATTTGACCTCTGATGTGTTCTTTGAAGTCCTTGTGGTTGTTTGGTACTATGAGGTGGCCTTCTGAAATAAGTGACAGGGATGGAAAGTTTGCAGGTCTCTCCATGCTTCCATAACTGTTGTCCTGACAGTCTTTAAGAAGCTTCTGTCAGTGAAATGGCTTTAAAGAGCTCGAGGAGGCATGGAGACTTCTGTCGGAAGGTGTACTTTCTGAGAAAATACATTTTTCTATTGTTATATCACAGATATGGCTTGTTTCATGTGCTTATACCTTAATAGGTCTCTTGATCATCTTCATGGTCTTCAAATTGCGTCTTATCCTTTGAAACATGGGATTAAAGCATCAAATCTTCAATTACGGGCTTGAAAACCTTTAATCCTCTTTGCTGATACACATTGCTGCTGCTGAAATGGTTATCTTTGCGCTTTGAGTCACAGTAACTGTGACTGTGGAGACAGAGTAAAATTACCACTCTGTAAACCCTGCACAATGCAAAAAATTGTTATAAAATCCAGGGAGTGGTGGAAGATTTGCTGTGGAGGCCTGTGGGATGGTGGCGGAAACGGTGGAAGCAGGTGAAAACGGGAAAAAACGCTGTAGAATGATGAAAATGGAGCTGATGAAGGTTTTGGATAACAAAGGTCGTGGACCGTTGGATTAGATCAACGGTCAAGATTCGCGAATGGAGGTTAATAGTAAGCGGGGCGGAAGAAATAACACTTTAGTGTTAAAACATCAAAGTTTAACTTTCAGAAAATACAAAGAAAATCAATGGAAATGAATGAAAGTCGAGCGCATTAGATGGTGGGACCCGGCGGGCGGAGGGATCAGCTGTGAGCCGTTGGATCACAGGAGGTGATCAACGGCGGGGATTGAATGTTGAAGCTCTGTAGAGGCTTCGATGAAAGAAATATGTAGATAGGGGAGCGATGCAATGCGAGTCGCTAGATCAAACAATAAATGGCCAAGATTAAATGATGAGGCTTTCGGGAGCCAAAGGGGAAAAGTGGTATTAGTGGGAAAAAAACCACCGGTGTTGCCTGCCTTTAGAGTGGTTTTAAGCTTTTGCCCAAAAACGCGATATACGTCGTTGCAAGACACGTGGCAAAATAAAACTGTCTTCATCGTGTAACTTTGGAGTGTTAAAGCCCATATGCCAAAATAACGCGATATGCATGCTGACCTTCGGATGGAGAGGTGGGAGATAGAATGGTGGAGGAGGCAGCGCGAAAAGGAAAGATGCTCTGGCGATTAAACAATGAAAAGTCAAAAGCGGGTTTGATCTAAGCCGTCGGATCTATGGAATGGATGGTCAGGATTAAAAGAGGGAGCAGGAAGGTAAAGGGGTCTGTGAACGGGTGGAAAGAATGAGGGCCGTTGGATCAGGGGGAACGAACGACGGGGATTAAATCGCAACTGCAGAAAGCAGGGGGCCAGAACTCCAAGGTTTAAAATGCGATTATATGTGGACCGTCGGATCATGGCAAGATCGACGGTGGAGCTTTGACTCGAGGGAAAAGACAGGGGTAAATGAGAGGAGTTAGGAGAGATCTGGAACGTAGGATCATGTGGGATGGACGGCTCAGATCAAATCAGGACTTGCTAATCGGCGGAGGTCAAATGTGATGCGATTGGTGCGATTGGCAATGATGCGATTATGCGACCATCGTCTGATGTGGAAACAGATCGACAGTCCATATGTAATCGGAGGGGTGAATGGGGAGAGGTGATGGGCACATTTCATAACAAGCGCTGACCATCAGATCTTTAAAAGATCAATGGCTCATAACACACCTGCGGTCTATAGAACAAAGACCTCGCATCGGGAAAATTCAAGCTAACCAAGGAAATGGCGCACGATGAAAGTCTCGATTGCAATTAGCACCCAAGGCTTTAGCGCTTGGTTCTTGGCGCGGGTCACGTGGTGGGGAAGTGGTTAAGGGGTTGGCCGAAAGGGGCTAAAGCCTATTATAAAGTAAAAAGTGGGTTTTTGGCTTAATTTTAATGCTTTTTAAGGCCAAAAGGGGGTTTCGATAGAGGGAATAAAGGGCTATTAAAGCAAACAAAGGGTAACTGTAAGGTTTAGAGGGAGGTTAGGATGATTTAGAGAGTTAATGAGGGATTTGGGAGGAATTTGCAAGGGAAAAAAGGTAATGAAAACAGGGGCGTAGTGGCGATGAAATAAGGGGGAAAGGAGGCCTTTTTGAGAAAAATTATTTTACAGACAGTGAGGCTTTTTTAAATGGAAACAGTAGTGAGGATTGTCCAAAGGGAAAAGATAGAAGGAGGCTTCAAGAATGATATGTTTTCAGAGGAAATGTATTTCTTGAAGGCTCACAAAAATATTTAGCCACTTGTTCGCTTGAATTTTTTTTTATAGGTGGCTAACAACATGGATCAAGCATTCTTTTAATCTTAGCCGTCGATTAGAGATTAGATCATGGCCATTGATGTGTCAGCAAGAAGTATAAAGGAAGGGCTTGGGGTCATTTGGAGGACACACACAAAGTATAAGAGATCGAATTCTTCTGACGAAGGAGTGCTCAGACGAAGATCAAATCTGAGTGACTCAGAGTTGCAGTGAGGGAAGATGCAGTGATTGGCAAGGATAGCCAAGGGTACAACACAGAGAAAGGGCAGCAGAGATGTAGTCGAGGTAGCGCAACCATCAAAGGGTGTGCCTAAAGAGGGTGACATAGGCCCACACAGGGGCAGCGTAGTGTCTCCAAGAAGAAGTCTGAAATTCACCGGAAGTTGGGGTTTCTAAGCCAGCAGGGCTGAAACCAGACTCCGAAGAAGCAGATCCACACAGAGCTAGGGTGACACAGTCCCTCAACTAAGGCTATGCAGGCTGATGTAGTAGTTGCACAGAGCCAGCTGGGGTTTCACCAGTTGCTCATTCAGATTAGTCGGGACTTGCGAGAGTGAGGTATATCTCACATTTTTCTTTGATTGACGAGGTTTTCTCTGTTGGGTGAGCCGAGTTATGTACTCAGAAGTTGTTGCTTAATAATAATAAACCTTCATATTTGCTACACTAGTTTTCCCGCATTGGGTTTTTCCAAGGACATTTTTCTGAAAAATCTGTGTCATTTGTCATATGTGTGTGATGTTCAATGAATGATCTGTATATGTGTAGGTTGCTATTTGTGTTTACTTCAATTTTTTTTTGAATATTCAGTTAAATAACTTGTGTAAATAAATCAAGTAGCAGAAGTAAATCAATAGTAAGCAGTACGATTTCTGTGCTCATAATTTTTCACATGGTATCAGAGCATTGTAGATCAAGCTGAACCATCAACAAAGCGGTTGAATATATTTGTTGCAGGAAGGGAAACTTAAGCAACACTGATCTGGAAGAAGAAAACGCAACACCAGAGGGACAAAAAACCCTGCAAGGGTGACGCAGAGTCAGTTTTCTCACGCAGAGGTTGAAGCAACTCGAGAGAGGTGACGCAGAGCCAATCTGTACACGCAGAGGCTGACGTAGCACCAAGAGAGGGACGTTGAGCCAGTCTGCTCACACAGAAGCTGACACAACACCAAGAGGGTGACACAGTCCATGTTGGTGAGTTGTTGTGGAGTTTGTTGGGGTTGGAAGTCAAGTTTTGATCTTTAGAAGTTGTTGGTGTGGCATAGATTCTGTTAGTGCAGAACAATGCCTAGAAAAGGTGACAAAAGCAAGAGGACAACAGTTGCTCAGCAGATTCGTTCCAAAGAAATCTGGGATTCGATCAGGAGGGTGATCGTAGAGGACTGATTTAAGAGATTTGGCGGAGGATTTGCAGGAGGAAAATTAGTTGTCAGAGGGAGCAACTATCCTAGAGGATTTCTATCGCCAAGATACCCCGATATGGTCTTCTATTGAGTGTAGCAACAATATAAGGGAGAGGAGTACCCGCTTCGATAGAATTTGAGCTACATGGCCCCGTACGGACTGCGTGATTAGGATATTTTGGACGGTGTGTCCAACTTCGTGATCTGGAAGGCCATAATCCTGACAGTCCTGGAGGAGTATGGTATTAGAGACCACACGAAAAATGTCTTAGTTGTGCTGACTGATGCAAACGCTCTGAAGAAGTTCAATGAGAATTAGGTGCAGACAAAGCGCTTAATCATGGATGGTGTGAAGGATCAAGTGGTCCCACACATTGCCGAGAAGAGGATGGCACATGAGATGTGGACATCCTTGACCATGCTGAATCAAGGGAGATCCTTCCAATGGCAGATGCTTCTGGAGAACCACATGAGGATGTTCCAAATTCATAAGTGGGAAGAGATCGATCCATTCCTCTCCAGATTGGAGACGATCTGGAATAAGTTGATTGCCATGGGGGCAACTCCGGATGAAGGGCTCTTAGTAAGGAATACCCTAAATGCAGTCACTGATGAGTGGGAGACCTTTTTCCAAAGCATTTTAGGCAGAGCACAACTCCCTAATTAGGGTGACATCTAGGATATCCTTCAACAGGAGGAGATCCGACGGATGACCAAGAGGGAATTTAGCAGCAGAAGTAGCAAGGTGAAGAAGGAGGAGGAGGAGGATACAGCCCTAGCATCGAAGGGAAAATGACGGCAATGGTAGAAGAAGAAGGACTTATGAAAGGTCTGATGATTTAGATGTGGCAAACTTGGACACTTCGCCAGCACTTGTCCTAAGAGGAAGGATAATGAATATTCTAATTCCAAGGTAGCAACAGCTAGAGGGGACAGTGGTAGTGAGGATAATGTGGCTATGAGTGATAGTGGTAGTGAGGATAATGTGGCTATGAGTGCTCATGTGCGTCGAGAAAAGAGGTGGGGCTATATTTATCTGTAGAGCAGCTACAGATGGGGAGGCAGGATCCTTGAGGTGCCTAGACTCTTGGATCACATACGGGCTACAGGAGCCTTAAGAAAGTAGCAGGATGACTAGAAAAATGGGTGCATAAGATCATGATGAAGCAGGAGGCAGAGCTGGGACATTGTAGATTGGAGCAACACAGTGCAGTGGTAGCAGCAGCGTAGAAGCAACAATGCAAAGGATGATGGGACTTTAGCAACGCAGAGGGGCAGTGCTTATGCAGTGCAGAGCAACAACAACACAATGGCTTTAGAGAGAAAACGCAGCACAACAACCAAGGGAGATTCAGTGATGAGAGGCAGCCCAACTGAATTGTCTATTAGTGATTGGGTATTGGTCCTTCAGTTGCTTACCTCTCAGCAACTGAGTTGCAATGTAGCAGTTGGAAACATGATGCAACAATTTGAGAGGGAGCTGCAGTATAGATGTGGCAGTGTCAGTGACAGTGGCATTGGCAGCAGTATAGAGAGACAATGCAGAGGATGAAGGGCAGCAGGCCAAGCATCAGCATAGAGACCGATGCCAGATATCGGGGCAATGCTTCAATGTGGAAGTATTGCTATAGCACACTCCTCGCTAAAAGGCGGTGTTGAGATTTTTGGGTAGCATCAAATGCGCTCTAGCTCCGAAAATTTGTGGAGGGGCTGGAACACATGAGATCTCCAAGACCCAGAAAGCGTTTGGAGAAATTCCATCTGGTGTAAAAGTTATTCAAATAATTAAATTTTTTAATGAGGACCCTAAGTCTAACTTAGGGAAATTAAAAAATTAAAGTGAATTAATTTACACATGTGATGAGAATGTTCTAAGTGACGTGGATCAAGCATTCTTTTAATCTTAGCTGTCGATTAGAGATTAGATCATGATCATTGATGTGTCAACGATAAAAGTATAAAGGAAGGGATTGGGGTCAGTTGGAGGACACACACAGAATATAAGAGATCGAATTCTTCTTACGGAGCGGTGCTCAAATGAAGATCAGGTTTGAGTGACTTAGAGTTGCAGTGAGGGGCAAGATGCAGTGATTGGCCAAGAGGGCCAAGAGTACAACGCAGAGCAAGGGCAGCAGAGACACAGTGGAGGCAGCACAACCATTAGAGGGTATGACGCAGTCCCTTAGGAGGGTGACATAGGCCCACGCAGGGGCAGCGTAGTGGTAGCAAGCAGAAGTTTGAAATTCATCGGAAGCTGGGGTTTCTGAGCCAGCAGGGCTGAAAATATTTCATTTCAGTTGACTCCATCACCCAAGGACTAGGCACTAGCCTCGGTCACTTCGTTAGTCATCCATACAACTTCACCTAAATCTTATTTTCTCTCTCTAAATCTTATTTTCAACCACTCAAGGATAAGTTGCTAGCTAGGGCTAGGGCACAAATTTCAACTAGGGTTGGAGTTGTTAGCTAGTGGGAGGATTCAACCATTAGGGGAAGGTTGAGGTCTAAAATGGGCCTCCTAAGGAAATTATAAAATAGTAGTGGAAATAATACAATAAGATTTGATGACATCATCAAATTTTAGAGGGAAGAAAAGAAAACCTAATTTTTCAACTTGTATTTTCAACTTATCTCCCAAAGTTTTTATTCAAATTTTGAGCAAGGATACTCATTGGATGCAAAATTTAATTCTGCATCCAAGGAGTACCCATGTTGCATACTTTTGATGGACCCTGCTACGTGAAAGGATGAGAAATACATGAAAAAGCGTGATTGGCGGAATTAAATTTTGCATCCAATGAGTACTCCTGCTCGAAATTTAAGTAAAAACTTTGGAAAATAAGTTGAAAATATGAGTTGAAAAAGTAGTTTTATTATTTTATTATTTTTTAATCTTTTTACACTTTTACTTAAAAAATGGTGAATCACCCCCCATAGTTGACATCTTCATCTTGAATCCTATTGGCTCTTATAAAGTTTATTTTGGTTGTAAATTTTCTTAGGTGGCCTATTTTAGACCACAAAATTCCCCTAATGACTTGAAGAAAGGTTGACTGCCTCAAAATCAACTTATTTTAGTGGCCAATCCATTCATATTAAGGATAAATTATTTTGCCCTAGGTAGAATTTTTCCCAGGAAAACCCTAGTTTGCCCTAGGTTTCACATTAGAGCTTCTTGAAGGCCTCTTGTTCCATAGGTTAAAGGTATACATTGTTTGGAAGCCTTTTCTTGGCCTTGTGATTCTAAGTAGGTCATCTTGGCTTGCTATTTCTCAAACCCTAGATCACATTGTGCCCTAATTAGGCATATTGGACGATGCATATTGGCCTATTGTGTTTGCTGAGACTTGCTCTTAAGTAGTGTTGTCCTCTATAATCCTATCATGTCACCTTATCCGTTAGTGTATCTCTCTATGTGACCTACCAAGGGCAAGCCTCCCTAATGGTGAAAGTCCAGAAAAGAGCAAGAGATAGTGGTTGTGGTGACAGTGGATCACACCTCATATTGTTGCCCTTGGTCTAGTTTTTTCCTTGTGAGTTCCCCTCACAAGACCTACTAGATTCTAAGGAAAGAGAGGATTTATAGCTTAAGTGCAAGTTCAATCTGTAACAAGCCCCAACAAACTCTACCAACACATTACTTTAAAAGAGACATGTTGGAAATTGACTACTATTGAGATTTTGGGGTAGCATCAGATGTGCTCTAGCTCCGAAACTTTGTGGAGGGGCTGTAACACATGAGATCTCCAAGACCCATAAAGCGTTTGGAGAAATTCCATCTGGTGTAAAAGTTATTCAAATAATTAAATTTTTTAATGGGGACCCTAAGTCTAACTTAGGGAAATTAAAAAATTAAAGTGAATTAATTTACACATGTGATGAGAATGTTCTAAGTGACGTGGATCAAACATGATTTTAATCTTAGCCGTCGATTAGAGATTAGATCACGACCATTGATGTGTCAACGATAAAAGTATAAAGGAAGGGCTTGGGGTCAGTTGGAGGACACACACACAATCTAAGAGATCAAATTCTTCTGACGGAGTAGTGCTCAGATGAAGATCAAATATGAGTGATTCAGAGTTGTAGTGAGGGAAGATGCAGTGATTGGTCAGGATTGGTCAGGACGACCAAGAGTACAATGCAGAACAAGGGCAATAGAGATGTAGTCAAGGCAGCGTAGCCATCAAAGGGTGTGACACAGTCCCTCAGGAGGGTGACGTATGCCCACGCAGGGGCAACACAATCTCTCCAAGTAGAATTCTGAAATTCACCGAAAGTTGGGGTTTCTAAGCCAGCAGGGTTGAAACTAGACTTCGGAGAAGTAGATCCACATAGAGCTAGGGTGACGCAGTCCCTCAGCTAACGCTACGTAGGTTGATGCAGTAGCTGCACAAAGCAAGCTGGGGTTTCACCAGTTGCTCATTTGAATTAGTCGGGACTTGCGAGAGTGAGGTATATCTCACATTTATTCTTTGATTGACGATGTTTTCTCTGTTGGGTGAGCTGAGTTATATACTCAGAAATTGTTGTTGAATAATAATAAACCCTCATATCCCCTACACTGGTTTTCCCGCATTGGGTTTTTCCGGGGACATTTGTCTGAAAAATATGTGTCATTTGTCATATGTGCATGATGTTCAATGAATGATCTGTACATGCGTAGGTTGCTATTTGTGTTTACTTCAACTTTTTTTCTGAATATTTAGTTAAATAACTTGTGTAAATAAATCAAGTAGGAGAAGTAAATCAATAGTTAGCAGTAGGATTTTTGTGCTCAGAATTTTTCACATGGTATCAGAGCATTGCAAATCAAGTTGAACCATCAGCAAAGCGACTGAAGATATTTGTTGCAGGAAAGGCAACTGAAGCAACACTGATCTGAAAAAAGACAGCGGAACACCAGAGGTACAACAAACCCTGCAAGGGTGACGCAAAGTCAGTTTGCTCACGCAAAGGCTGACGCAGCTCCAGAGAGGTAATGCAGAGCCAATCTGTACACGTAGAGGCTGACACAACACCAGGAGAGGGACATTGAGCCATTCTGTTCAAACAGAGGCTGAAGCAACACCAAGAGGGTGACAAAGTCCGAGTTGGTGAGTTTTTATGGAGTTTGTTGGGGCTCGAAGTCAAGTTTTTGATCCTTAGAAGTTGCTGGTGTGGCATAGGTTCTGTCGATGCAAAAAAATGCCTAGCAAAGGTGACAAAAGCAAGAGGAGAACAGTTGCTCAGCAAATTTGTGCAAAAGAAATCTGAGATTTGATCAAGAGGGTGATCGTAGAGGACTGATTCAAGAGATTTGGTGGAGGATTTGCGAGAGGGAAATCAGTTGTCAGAGGGATCAACTATCCTAGAGGATTTATATTGCCAATAAACCCCGATCCGATCTTTTGTCGAGTGTAGCAATAGTAGAAGGGAGTGGAGTACCCTCTTCAATAGAATTTGAGCTAGATGGCCCCATACGGACTGCGTGATCAGGATAGGTTGGACGATGTGTCCAACTTCGCGATCTGGAAGGCTAGAATCCTGACAGTCGTAAAGGAGTACATGGATGGTGTGAAGGATCAAGTGGTCCCACACATTGCCGAGAAGAGGATGGCACATGAGAAGTGGACATCCTTGAGCACGTTGAATCAAGGCAGCTCCTACCAACGAAAGATGCTTCTGGAGAACCACATGAGAATGTTCCAAATTCATAATGGGGAAGAGATCAATCCATTCCTCTCCAGATTGGAGACGATCCAGGATAAGCTGATTGCCATGGGGGCAACTCTGGATGAAGGGCTCTTGGTAAGGACTACCCTGAATGCAGTCACTGATGAGTGGGATACCTTTGTCCAAAGAATTTTGGGTAGAGCACAATTCCCTAATTAGGGTGACATGTGGGCTATCCTTCGACAGGAGGAGATCCGACGGATGACCAAGAGGGATTTTAGCAGCAGAAGTAGCAAGGTGAAGAAGGAGGAGGAGGAGGATACAGCCCTAGCATCAAAGGGACAATGACAGCAAGGGTAGAAGAACAAGGACCTATCGAAGGTCTGATGATTTAGATGTGGCAAACTTGGACACTTCGCCAGCACTTGTCCTAAGAGGAAGGAAAATGAATCTTCTGATTCCAAGGTAGCAGTAGCTAGACGGGACAGTGGTAGTGAGGATAATGTGGGTATGAGTGCTCATGTGCCTCGAGAAAAGAAGTGGGGCTATATTTATCTATAAAGCAGCTATAGATGGGGAGGCAGGATCCTTGAGGTGCTCAGACTCTTGGATCACATACGAGCTACGAGAGCCTTAAGAAAGTAGCAGGATTACTAGAGCAGTGGGTGCAGAAGATCATGATGAAGCAAGAGGTAGAGCTGGGACGTTTTAGATTGGAGTAGCACAGTGTAGTGGCAGTAGCAATGTATAAGTAGCAACGCAAAGGCTGATGGGACTTCAGTAGTGCAGAGAGGCAATGTAGAGCAGCAACAACGCAATGGCTCTAGAGAGACAACGTAGCACAACAACCAAGGGAGCTTCAATGATGAGATGTAGCCCGATTGACTTGTTTGTCGGTGATTGGGTAGTGGTCCTTCAGTTGCTTACCTCTCAGCAACTGTGTTGCAATGCGGCAGTTGGCATCATGATGCAACAATTTGAGAGGGAGTTGCAATATAGATGTGGCTGTGTGAGTGACAGTGGCATGGGCAGCAGTACAGAGAGCAACAACGTAGAGGATGAAGGGTAGCAGGCCAAGAATCAGCATAGAGATCGATGCCAGAGATCCGGGCAATGCTTCAGTGTGGAAGTATTGCTAGAGCACACTCCTCACTAAAAGGGGGTGTTGAAATTTTGGGGTAGCATCGGATGTGCTCTAACTCCGAAACTTTGTGGAGGGGCTGGAACACATGAGATCTCCAAGACCCAAAAAGCGTTTGGAGAAATTCCATCTGGTGTAAAAGTTATTCAAATAATTAAATTTGTTAATGAGGACCCTAAGTCTAACTTAGGGAAATTAAAAAATTAAAGTGAATTAATTTACACATGTGATGAGAATGTTCTAAGTGACGTGGATCAAGCATTCTTTTAATCTTAGCCGTTGATTAGAGATTAGATCATGATCGTTGATGTGTCAATGAGAAAAGTATAAAGGAAGGGATTGGGGTCAGTTGGAGGTCACAAACAGAGTCTAAGAGATCGAATTCTTCTGACAGAGCAGTGCTTAGACGAAGATAAGGTCTGAGTGACTCAGAGTTGCAGTGAGGGGCAGGAAGCAGTGATTGGCCAGGAGGGCCAAGAGTACAACGCAGAGCAAGGGTAGTAGAGACACAGTGGAGGCAGCACAGCCATTAGAGGGTGTGACACAGTCCCTCAAGAGGGTGACATAGGCTCACGCAGGGGCAGCGCAGTGTCTTCAAGTAGAAGTTTGAAATTCACCGGAAGCTGGGGTTTCTGAGCGAGCAGGGTTGAATTTTTTTTATTTCGGTAGACTCCATCACCCAAGGACTAAGCACTAGCCTCAGTCACTTTGCTGGTCATCCATACAACTTCACCTAAATCTCATTTTCTCTCTCTAAATCTTATTTTTGACCACTCAAGGATAAGTTTCTAGCTAGGGCTAGGGCACAAATTTCAACTAGGGTTGGAGTTGTTAGTTAGTGGGAGGATTCAACACTTGAAGAAAGGTTGATTGCCTCAAAATCAACTTATTTTAGTGGCCAATCCATCCATATTAAGGCTAACGTATTTTTCCCTAGGTGGACTTTTGCCCAGGAAAACCCCTAGTTTGCCCTAGGTTTCAAATTAGGGATTCTTGAAGGTTTCTTGTTCCATAGGTTAAAGGTATACATTTGGAAGCCTTTTCTTGGCCTTGTGATTCTAAGTAGGTCATCTTGCCTTGCTATTTCTCAAACCCTAGATCACATTGTGCCCTAATTAGGCATATTGGACGATGCATATTGGCCTATTGTGTTTGTTGAGAGTTGCTCTTAAGTAGTGTTGTCCTCTATAAGCCTATCGTGTCACCTTATCCCTTAGTGTATCTCTCTATGGGACCTACCAATGGGAAGCCTCCCTAATGGTGAAAGTCCACAAAAGAGCAAGAGATAGTGGTTGTGGTGACAATGGAACACACCTCATATTGTTGTCCCTTGGTCTAGTTTTTTCCTTGTGAGTTCCCCTGACAAGACCTGCTAGATTGTAAGGAAAGAGGGGCTTTATAGCTTAAGTGCAAGTTCAATTTGTAACAAGCTCCAAAAAACTCTACCAACACATTACTTTAAAAACACTGTTACCGATCAAATAGGTAACCGCACTGTTACCTACTTTTTTTTGGTAGCATAAAAAGCACCCGATTTTGAAAAGTGGTGATGCAGAATCACCTTTTTTTTTTTGGAGCACATTTTTGGCACTCTAATATTTTTATTTATGAAGTATGAATATTTGTTTTAAAATGTTACTGATTTTCATGCTAATTTTGAAACGTATTGATGCACAATCAACTTTTTTTTTTTAGAGCGGTGATTTTCATGCTAATTTTGAAATGTATTGATGCAGCGTCAACCTTTCTTTTTAGAGTGGTGATTTCATGTTGGTAATAAAACACAAAACTTAGATAATATATATATATATATATATATATATATATAAACAATAAAAAAACCAATAAAAATGTAAAAAAAAAAAACAAAATTAACTCGTAAAAATAAAAAAATTAAACAAAAATAAATTTAAAAAAAAAACAAAAAACAAAACAAAAATATTTGAAAATTATATCAAAAGAAATGACAAAATTTGAAAAGAAAACATATAATTTAAAGAAAAAAACAAAAATTAACCCCAAAAAAAAAAAAAAAACATCAAAAACATTTTTTTCTAACTTATTAAAAAAACCATATAATTAAAAAAAAAAATTTAAATAGAAAATTTAAAAATAATTTGAATTACAAAATTAAAATTTAGATAAAAAAAATAAAATACAAAAAAGAAAAAAATTAAATTTAAAAAATTAAATTAAAAAAATAATAAGAAGAAGAAAAAAAAATACAAATTTTAAAATTAACAAAAAAAAACAAATTAAAAAAAAAAAACAAAATTGAAAATTGAAAAAAAATAAAAATAAAAAAAATATCATTAAATAACAAAAAAAAATGAAAAAAACTATGTGCAAATAATTAAAAACAAATATCCATAAATTTACTGTTTTTTTTTTAAATGAAACAATTTATAAATTTTAAAAATGAAAAACTAAATAAACTAAGAGATTAAAAAAAAAATTAAATTAAATTAAAATTTAATAAATTTAATAAATAAATTTTAAATTTTAAAAAATAATTAATCTAAAATATTAAATTAAAAAAAAAAAATTTAAAACAAATAAAATTTAAAATAAAAAATTTGAATTTAAAAAAAAAAAAAATTTAGTTTTTTGAATTAAAAAAAATAAAAAATTATTATTAAAAATTAAAAAAAATTAAAAAAAAAAAGAATTTTTTGATCGTGGTGGCGCCGCTTACCGATCTCCTACCCAGGTGGCGGCAGAGGCCAGCCGCTAGGTGGGCGGGTGATTCCGAGAATCGGCCTCCCGTGGCGGGAGGCCGATTTCGGAAATTGCCCTCCCGCGGCGGGAGGTTGATTCTGGGAATCGCCCTGAGGCCTATTTCGGGAATCGCCCTCCTGTGGCGAGGAGGCCGATTCCGGGAATCACCCTCCGGCAGGAGGCCGATTCCAGGAATCGCCCTCCTACGGCGGGGAGGTCGATTTTGGGAATCACCCTGAGGCCGATTCCGGGAATCGCCCTCTCGCGACAGGAGGCCGATTCCAGGAATCGCCCTCCGGGCGACAGAAGGTCGACCCCGAGAATCACCGCCTCCCGTACCGGGAGGCCGATTCCCCCAGGTCGACCGGCCCTCTGGCAGCTATCGGGTGATTCGGAATTGGCCCCTCCCTGCACAGAGGGCGATTCCTGGACCCGCCCAAGGGCACCTCAAAAATTGGCCTCCCGTCACGGAGGGCGATTCCCGGAATCGCGCTCCCACCAAGGAGGACGATTCCCGAATCGGCCTTCCCGCCTGGGCCACGGCCTCCCGGCCTCCGCTGCCACCTAAGCGGGAGGCCGATTGGCGGCGCCACCACGATCAAAAAATTCTTTTTTTTTTTAATTTTTAATATATATATCTATATATATTAATTTGATTTTTTTTAAATTTTATTTTAAAATCAATTTTTATTTTTTGAAATTTAATTTGTTTTATTTATATATTTATTTTTAAATTTTATTTATTTTTTTGTTTTTAAATATTTTTTTTTATTTAATTGATTTTTTTTTCATATATATATATATATATATATTTATTAAATTTTATGATTGATTTTTTTTTTAATTTTGTATTTTTTTTTTTTAATTTATTTGAATCTTTTTTTTTTTTTTTTTTTTTTTTTTTTTTTTTTTTTTTTAATTACATAAAATTTTTATATTTTTTTTATTTCAATTAAAATTGTGTATTTAAAATTAGTTTTTTTTGAAATTAAACTTAATATTTTCAAATTAATTTTTTTTAATTTTATTTTTTATTTAATATATATTTTTTAATATATTTTTTTAAATTTTTCAATTTTAATCGATTTTTAAAGTTTTTTAACTTTTTATTTTAACAATTTTTTTTTAAATTTAAAATTTATTTTTTATTTCAAAATTTATTCATCTATTGATTACAATTTAATATTTTTTTTCAAATTTAATTTGTTATTTTAATATTAACATTTAAAAAAAAAAATTAATAAAATCTAATATATATATATATTTTTAATTTAATTTCATATTTAATTTAAATTCAATTTATTTTTTAAAATCTATTTGTTTTTTTAATATATATTCTTTTAAAATTTAATATTTTTATTGTATTTTATTTCTTATTTTTTATTTTTAATTAATTTTTCACTTTTTTACTTTTAATTTCAATAATGTTTTTTTTTTCTCTAAGTTTTAAATTTATTAAAATTTAATATATTTCTTTAAATTTATTTTTTTATTTTAAATTTTATTTTTATTTTTAAATTTAATAAACATTTTCTTTTTCTTTTTAAAATTTAATTTCTATATTTTATTTTTTATAATTTCTTTATTTTTTAACTTTTTTTTTAAAATTTAATATTTCTATTTTGTTTTTATTTTTATTTTTTTATTTCTATATATTTTGAAATTTTAATCTTTAATTTTTTTATTTTTTTATTTTTATTTTCTTAAATTTTAGGATTTTTTTATTTTTTTATTTTTATTTTCTTAAATTTTAGGTTTTTTTTAATGTTTGAATTAAAATTTTATTTTGTTTTTATTTTTATTTTTTTATTCCTATATATTTTTAAATTTTAAGCTTTAAAATGTTTTATTTTTTTAATTTATTTTTTTTTCTTAAATTTTAGATTTTTTTTAATGTTTGAATTTTAAAAATTAAAAAATGTTATTTCTATTTTTAAAAATGTCAAAAATATGACACAATTTTATTTTATTTTATTTTATTTTTTATTTTTAATTTTTTACTTTTAATTTCAATAATATATATATATATATATATATATATATATATATATATATATATATATTTTTTTTTTTTAAATTTTAAAGTTTAAATTTATTAAAATTTAATATATTTCTTTAAATTTATTTATTTATTTTATTATTTTTTTAAATTTAATAAACATTTTCTTTTTCTTTTTTAAATTTAATTTCTATATTTTATTTTTTATAATTTCTTTCTTTTTTAACTTGTTTTTTTTTTTTTTTTTTTTTTAAATTTAATATTTCTATTTTGTTTTTATTTTTATTTTTTTATTTCTATATATTTTGAAATTTTAATCTTTAATTTTTTTTCTTAAATTTTAGGTTTTTTTTAATGTTTGAATTAAAATTTTTATTTTTATTTTTTTATTCCTATATATTTTTAAATTTTAAGCTTTAAAATGTTTTATTTTTTAAATTTAATTTTTTTTCTTAAATTTTAGGTTTTTTTTAATGTTTGAATTTTAAAAATTAAAAAGTGTTATTTCTTTTTTTTAAAATGTCAAAAATATGACACAATTTTTTTTTTGTTATTCCAGCATCAAGTGGTTTTGTTTTGAGAGTGTTTTTTCAATCATTTTTTCAAGAAACAATTTTGTTTTTAGCATAATTTTATAAAATATTGAAATTTGACCTTCAAAAAAAACCAAGTGTGTTCTGGAATGCACTTTTTTTGTTTTTGGGGTGTTTTTTCATGTTGTTTGAGTCTTTTTGGGCTAGAGTTCCCGTTTTGAGGTCAGGTTACCTATTTCATCGGTAACAATGTTTAAAAGAGACATGTTGGCAATTGACCACTATTGAGATTTTGGGGTAGCATCGGATGTGCTCTAGCTCTTAAACTTTGTGTAGGGGCTGGAACACATGAGATCTCCAAGACTCATAAAGTGTTTGGAGAAATTCCATCTGATGTAAAAGTTATTCAAATAATTAAATTTTTTAATGGGGACCCTAAGTCTAACTTAGGGAAATTAAAAAATTAAAGTGAATTAATTTACACATGTGATGAGAATGTTCTAAGTGACGTGGATCAAGCATTCTTTTAATCTTTTATGCTGGTGTGAAATAGGCCCTGTCAGTGCAAAACAATGCCTAGCAAAGGTGACAAAAGCAAGAGGAGAACAATTGCTCAGCAGATTTGTGCCAAAGAAATCCGAGATTTGATCAAGAGGGTGATCGTAGAGCACTGATTCAAGAGATTTGGCAGAGGATCTCCGGGAGGGAAATCAGTTGTAAGAGGGAGCAACTATCCTAGAGGATTTCTATCGCCAAGAAAGCCCGATCCGGTCTTCTGTTGAGTGTAGCAACAGTAGAAGGGAGAGGAATACTCGCTTTGATAGAATTTGAGCTAGATGGCCCCGTACGGACTGTGTGATCAGGATAGGTTGGACGGTGTGTCCAACTTTGTGATCTAGAAGGCTAGAATCCTGACAGTCCTGGAGGAGTACAATATCATAGACCACGAATAAAATGTCTTAGTTGTGTCGACTGATGCAGACGTTATGAAGAATTTCAACGAGAATCAGGCACAGAGAAAGCGCTTAATCATGGATGGTGTGAAGGATCACGTGGTCTCACACATTGCCGAGAAGAGGATGGCACATGAGATGTGGACATCCTTGACCACACTGAATCAAGGCAGCTCCTTCGAACGGAAGATGCTTCTAGAGAACCACATGAGGATGTTCCAAATTCATAAGGGGGAAGAGATCGATCCATTCCTCTCCAGATTGGAGACGATCCGGGGTAAGTTGATTGCCATGGGGGCAACTCCGAATGAAGGGCTCTTGGTAAGAACTACCTTGAATACAGTCACTGATGAGTGGGAGACCTTTTTCCAAAGCATTTTGGGCAAAGCACAACTCCCTAATTAGGGTGACATGTGGGCTATCCTTCAACAGGAGGAGATCCGGCGGATGACCAAGAGGGAATTTAGCAACGGAAGTAGCAAGACGAAGAAGGAGGACGAGGAGGATACAACCCTTGCATCAAAGGGACAACGACAGCAATGGTAGAAGAAGAGGGACCTATCGAAGGTTTGTTGATTTAGATGTGGCGAACTTGGACACTTCGCTAGCACTTGTCCTAAGAGGAAGGACAAGGAATCTTCTGATTCCAAGGTAGCAACAGCTAGAGGGGATAGTGGTAGTGAGGATAATGTGGCTATGAGTGCTCATGTGCCTCGAGAAAAGAGGTGGGGCTATATTGATCTGTAGAGCAGCTACAGATGGGGAGGAAAGATCCTTGAGGTGCCCAAACTCTTGGATCACATATGAGCTACAAGAGCCTTAAGACAGTAGCAGGATGACTGTAGCAGTGGGTGCATAAGATCATGATGAAGTAAGAGGTAGAGCTAGGACGTTGTAGATTGAAGCAGCATAGTGAAATGGCAGTAGCAACGTAGAAGCAGCAACGCAAAGGCTGATGGGACTTCAACAACGCAGAGGGGCAGTGCTTACGTAGTGCAGAGCAACAACAACGCAATGGCTCTAGAGAGACAATGCAGCGTAGCCGCCGAGGGAGCTTCAGTGATGAGATGAAACCCGACTGACTTGTCTGTCAGTGATTGGGTAGTGGTCCTTTAGTTTCTTACCTCTCAGCAACTGAGTTGCAGTGTAGCAGTTGGCAACATGATGCAACAATTTGAGAGGGAGCTGCAGTATAGATGTGGCAGTGACATGGGCAGCAGTACAGAGAGAAACAATGCAATGGACGAAGGGAAACAGGCCAAGCATCAGCATAGAGATCGATGCTAGAGATCGAGGCAATGCTTCAGTGTGGAATTATTGCTAGAGCACACTCCTTGCTAAAAGGGGGTGTTGATATTTTGGGGTAGCACCAGATGTGCTCTAGCTCTGAAACTTTGTGGAGGGGCTGCAACACATGAGATCTCCAAGGCCCATAAAGCGTTTGGAGAAATTCCATCTGGTGTAAAAGTTATTCAAATAATTAAATTTTTTAATGAGGACACTAAGTCTAACTTAGGGAAATTAAAAAATTAAAGTGAATTAATTTACACATGTGATGAGAATGTTCTAAGTGACGTGGATCAAGCATTCTTTTAATCTTAGTCGTCGATTAGAGATTAGATCACGACCGTTGATGTGTCAACGAGAAAAGTATAAAGGAAGGGATTGGGGTCAGTTGGAGGACACACATAAAGTCTAAGAGATCGAATTATTCTGACGGAGCGGTGCTCAGAAGAAGATCAGGTCTGAGTGACTCAGAGTTGCAGTGAGGGACAGGATGTAGTGATTGGACAGGAGGGCCAAGAGTACAACGTGGAGCAAGGGTAGTAGAGACACAGTGGAGGCAGCACAACCATCAGAGGGTGTGACACAGTCCCTTAGGACGGTGATATAGGCCCATGCAGGGGCAGCGTAGTGTCTCCAAGAAAAAGTTTGAAATTCACCGGAAGCTAGGGATTCTGAGCTAGCAGGGTTGAAACCATACTTCGGAGAAACAGATCCACACAGAGCTATGGTGACGCAGTCCCTCAGCCAAGGCTAGGGAGGCTAACAAAGTAGTTGCGCAGAGCTAGCTGGGGTTTCATCAGTTGCTCATTCGGATCAGTTGGGACTTGCGAGAGTGAGGTATATCTCACATTTTTTCTCTGATTCCCGAGGTTTTCTTCATTGGGTGAGTTGAGTTATGGCACCCTATATGTACTTAAAAATTTCTACTTAATATTAATAAACCCTAATATCTGTTGCACCAATTTTCCCGCATTGAGTTTTTCGGGGACATTTGTCGGAAAAATTTGTGTCATTTTTCATATGTGTGAGATGTTCAGTAAATGATTTGTATTTGTGTAGGCTGCTATTTCTGTTTACTTCAAAGTTTTTATAAATATTCAGTTAAATAACTTGTGTAAATAAATCAAGTAGGAGAAGTAAATCAATAGTTAGCAGTAGGATTTCTGTGCTTAGAAATTTTCACAGCCACAAACCTTGAGGAATGGTCTATCACTCAACTCACACATGGTCTATATTCGACTTAACAATGCAACAAGATTCTCTAATTACATGGGATGGAAACAGTCAAATGTGAGACAAGAGTTTTTATAATAAAGGCCCTAATGAACTTCATAAATAGTTCAACTTTAATCAAGACATGATGGTATCCGACCACAATCCTTGGGGAATGTATCATCACAATACATGCAAGACCTTAAATGGGCTTAGATGGGCTGCAAGTTTACCCTATATCGGGTTATTAAATGTTTGAACATGAGATTAATGTTTTCAAGACAAAGGACCCAACTAAGTCGGCTAACAAATCATTTTAAAAGTGATATGTTGGTATCTAGCTACAACCCTTGAGGAATGATTTGTCACTCAATCGATCTATATATGGCTTTGAAGAGTGGAAAGCATTCTCTTATTATCTGAGGAAGATAGATTTGAATGTGAGACCATGTTTTCGCAAAAAAGACCCCTTTCAACTATGCCAATACATTATTTTAAAAGTGACACACTAATGGCCAACTACAATCCTCGGGGAATCATCTAGCACTTAATGGATGCTCATTTATCACTGAAAAACTGCATGGTCTAGAATGAGCCCAAAAGTGCTTCAAGCTCAACCCTATTATCTAGGGTGTAGAGGTTCAAACTTGACATCAATGTTTTTAGAACAAAGGTCCCAATTTTCTCTACCAACACATCACTTTAAAAGTGATGTGATAGTGGGATCACAACCCTTTAGGAACATTCTATCACTCAATGTATGCACTGTTTAGGAAAGGCTCAAATTGGCCATGAACTTGCCCCTTAGGATCAAAGGTAGACAAGTTAGAATGTGAGATCAATTCTTTAGAACAAATGTACCAACTAACTTTGGAAACACATCACTTTCAAAGTGATGTGTTGGTGTCTAACTACAACCCTTGAGGAATGCTCCACCACTCAATGCACATATGATATATAACATGCTCAAAAAAGTTGAAATTTTATCCTATTATCTATGGTGAAGAGATTTAAATATGAGATCAATTTTTTCCACAACAAAATCCCTAACCAACTCCACCAATACATCTCATTAGTAATGATATGCTAGTGATTGGCTATAACCCTTGAGGACATTGTTTGACACTCAATGCACAGATGATTTGGAAAAAGCATAAAGGGGCCACAACCTTACCTATTATCTATTGTAAAGAGCTTCAAACCTGAGATAAATGTTATTATAACAATGTCCCCGACCAACTCAACCAACACACCACTTTAAAAGTGACATGATGGCATCCAACCACATTTCTTGAGTAATGGTTTATCACTTGACAACTACATGGTTGGGAATGAGTTTAAAATATCCACAAGGTTTCCCCTATTTCTGGCATGGAGAGGATCACACTTGAGATCAATGACACTACAACAAGGTCCCCAACCAACTTGGCCAACACATCGCTTTAAAAGTGATATGTTGGCATCTAGCTACATCCCTTAAATAATGGTTTGTCAATTGACAAATGCACAGTCTAGAATGGACTCAAAAGTGTCATAAGGTTACCCATATTATCTAGGCTAGATATATTTAAACGTGAGATCAATGTTTTTATAACAAATTCCCCAATGAATTATGCTAACATTTCACTTTAAAAGTGTTGTGTTATTGGCCAACTACAACCCTTGAAAAAAAATTTACATTCAATGCATGCATAGTCTACAATAGCCTAAGTGCTTCAAAGTTGCCCCTATTATTTGGGGTGGGAGGTTCAAACATAAGATCATTTTTTTTACAACAAAAGGCCTAAATAAATCCACCAACGCATCACTTTAAAAGTTGGTGGCCAACTACAACACGTGAGGAATGGTTTGTCAATGAACATATGCATAGTCTAGAATGGGCTTAAAAAAGTGTCAAGTTTACCATCATTATTTGAAGTGGAGAGATGTGGCAAGATCAATGTTTTAAAAACAAAAGTCCCCACCAACTTTGCAAATACATAACTTTAAAAATGACATGCTATCATTGCACCACAACTCGTTGAGGAATGGTATGCACTGAATATAAACATGGACTATAATGGGATTAGAAGCACCAAGAGATTGCCCCAATTATATTGGGTGGAGATAATAGAATGTGAGTTCATTGACTTTACAATAAAGGCCCCAAACAACTCTACCAATTGTTTTCTTTAAAAGTGATGGTTGACGCTAGTTATAACCAATGAGGAATGATCTATCACTCAAGGAAATCATGATCTAGAACAAGCTCCAGTGGTAGCAAGATTTCCTAAGTTATTATTTGAGGCAAATAGGTTCAAACAAGATTAATGTTTTCACAACAAAGGCCCCAACCAGCTTCATCAACTCATGATTTTAAAGGTGATATGTTGGCCTCTAGCTACAACCCTTGAGGAACGATTTGTCAGTTAATCCATGCATGACATAGAACGAGCTCAAAATAGCCACAAGCTTGCCCCTATTATTTGAGTTAAAGACATTCAGAATCAAATGTGTAATGAATGTGTTTAAAACAAAGGCCCAAACCAACTCCAAGGAACCGCCATTTTAAAAATGACTTGTTGATAGTTGTTTGCAACTCTTAACCCTTAAAGAACAATCTCTCTCTTAGCGGACAAATGGATACAAGCTTGTCCATGTTATCCAAGACAAAGAGATTTGAATAAGAGATCAATGTTTTGATAACAAAGGCCATAAAAAACTCCACTAATGCATCACTTTAAAATTGACATGTTGGCAACTGACTACAGCTCTTGAGGAATAATGTGTCACTCAATGCAGGCACTACCTTGAATGTGCTCAAAGGAGTGGCCAGATTGCCCCTATTATTAGGGCAAGGAGGCTTAACATGACATGCTTCCTTTTAACAACAAACATCCCATCCACTTTTTCCAACACCACTTTAAAAATGACATGCTAGTGACTAGCTACAACCCTTGAGATTCGTGGTTTATCACTCAACAATACATGGTTTGGAATGGACTCAAAAGAGTTGCAAGTTGGCCTTGTTATATGGGGAGAAGGGGAATGGGCATTAGATCAATGTAATTACAACAAAGGCCCCAATCAACTCTACCAAACCATCACATTAGAAGTGTTGCAATGGTGGCTGCTATGGGGAATAGTCTATGACTCAACATATGCATAAAATTGTCACAATAATCCTGGGGACGTTCAAACATGAATTCAATGTTTTTACAACAAAGGCTCCAACTAATTGGTCCAACACATCACTTTTAAAGTGATGAGTTAGTGATCAGCTACAACCTTTGAGGAATTGTCTATCATCCAATGCATGCATAGGCTTAGAAGATTTGCAAGCTTGGTCCTGTGATTCAATGTGGAACAATTCGTCCAACAAAACAAATCAATAAAGTGTATGTGTCAGTGATCACATACAACCTTTGTGGAATAGTCAACGACAAAAGGAATTTCCTATTCTTTTATGTAGCAAAAGGTTATACTCGGAAAAAGAGTAAGCTTGGTCCTGTGATTCAATGTGGAAAGGTTGGCACATGAGGCCAATGCTCTTACAACAAAGGCCCAAACTAACTCTCTACCAACACATTACTTTAAAAGTGATGTGCTAGCCATTGACAATAACCCTTAAGGAATGGCTTGTCACTCAATGCACGGACAATTTAGAATAAACTCAGAAGCCCTATTATTTCGGTTAAAGAAATTCAATCATGAGATCAATGTTTTTACAAGAAATGTTCGAACCAACTCCGCCAACGCTTTGCTTTAAACGTGCAGTCAGGTAAAATCCCTAATGGGATGATGTACCGCTTGTTGACTTGCCCCTGTTACGGATTTTGCGAAGCTAAGTGTAGGCGATTTGAAGAAAATGACTGCAAAAGATGTGGTATTGCAATTTCATTCACGTCAGAAAGATAAATAAGGATTTCTGCAGAAAGTTTTTCAGCTACCTTTGGAGGTTCATAAGTGGTCAGAGTCGAAGTAGGGGTTGAAGTCTGAGTCTTTGAGAGAGCAAGCGGAAGATTCAGCTACGACCACACGACACCATATTATGAGAACCTGACGCCTCCCTTCCGGTACTTCAGTCTTGGCGACGGCTTCAAATGCAAAGTGCTCAATAGGGATCTCTTTCCCTTGTACCACTCCAGTACCGAAACCGATGAGAAGAGAGAAGAACATGTGAAATCCTACAAAAGCAACGCCATGTACGTCCTGACAAATGGACACCATACACGCCCTGCTGTTTTCTTCTCGTAGCCTATTTGCAAGTTCATCCACGGACCAAATTTTGGGGAAAATAACATACAGATACTGCATGACGGTCATTTTACAGATTGGAATTCGCTGAGGACGGGGTTTGCCAGTGCGGATTCGACAGAAAGAGCAACAGCAATGGGTTTCAAGAGGAACTAGTGGAAGAGAAAAGCGAAGAGTCATCATTACCTTAGAGACTCTGGTGAGACCTAGTTTGTCTTTGTGCAGCATGGCATGAGATGAACGCAATTTAATTGGTTCGGTCCATCTCAACCAAGTAGCGAGGTGTTAAACTCTCTGATAGTTTCTATCTGCTTTCTCGAGGGAAGAATGGATACTTTGAAAAGACATCCCAGACGTGCGAGTTTTTCCAGCAAGCAGACTTGAGTGTTCCACCCTTTTAAAGTCCATTTGATCACTCTCTCTCCAAAGAAGGTGATCGCAACCAAATCCTGGAAAGCTCGAGCATTACAGAAATGATTTTTGACAGAATTGCACCTACTTCCTTCCTCAAGGAGGAGGCTCACTTACAGCACAAGCCAGTGGTGAGGAGCCATTAAGAAATACACCCCAACACTATTGGTTAGACGTATATTTACTTTTTAACCATTGGCTTTGATATGACATTAAATTTGTATAGATAATCAAGCTAATGAGGATTTAGCATGTTTTGGGTGTTCCATTTACAAGGGGCGATGTTTGATGATTGTGTTGGTTCATAAGCTGGTAAAGAAAGAGCAAATAAATGAAGTAATAAAAGATAAATAAAGAGTGAAATATGCAAGAAAGATAGAAGAAGCCACTAACTCTTGTGTTTAGAAGAAATAAATCTATGAAAAATAATATATTTAAGAACGAAGAAATAAATCTATGAAAAATAATATATTTAAGAAGATGAGTGGTTTTTTAATAATGTTATGTATTTAAAATTTGAGATGTAGAAGAAATGAATCCATGAAAAATAATATATCTAAGAAGATGAGTGGTTTTCTAATAATATTTTTCGATATGGAAAGAAAATAGTCTTGGTTCAATATTTGTTTAAGCACTACATTAGTCTAACATTTTGAAAAGATATGTATTTGAGTCAAATGTTGATGTATACCCGCATAGTTTGAGTTTTTGGATTCACAATAAACCAAAAGCCACTTGTCATGACAAAGGAAGGTTCATGATAAGCTAGAAACCACTTGATGTCATGTATGGTTCATGGTAAGTCAACACCATTTAAGGATGTAATGGTTGAAGATCACCTACAAAAACCCAGAGGTATTAAGGTTGAGGATAACCCAAGACAATTGAGACTATTGTTACGAATAATCCAAGAAAACCCTAAGTGTGGTTCCAAATAAACCAAAGGAATATTAATGATGAAGATGTAGGGGGAGTAAAAGGTACATCGATGAATGCATGTTGTTGAACAACGCACAAGAAAATGTTTCCTAGAGAACCAATGAAGATAGTTGTTGGCAACCCATGTATTCCACTGGATTGTAATTTTTTTATATGGACTTCAACAAACACAGTATCTATGATTTTGCAAGTTCAATATGAAAAGTGAAGAAGCTCAAGGACGAAGAATGAAGAAGACCAAAGATCTCTGAAGACCCCTAGTGTCTCTTTTTTCAATATTTGGTTATGTTATTTACTAATGGAAATTAAAACCATGTCACTCAAGGTATGCATGCTTTATAAGGGGATCTGGAGAGCCACAAGTTTGCACCGATTATTATGGGTGGAAATGTTCAAATGCAATATCAATGTTTTTGCAACAAAGGCCCCTACCAATTCCACTAATCATATTACTTTAAAAGTAGTGTGCTAATGCCTAGCTACAACTATTGAGGAATAGTTTGTCGCTCAACACATCTAAGTGCTATAGAATCTGATGAGAAGTTTTGTAATCTTAGCTTGCCCCTATTAGTTGGACTAAAGAAATTCAAATATGAAATCAATGTCACTTTAAAAGTGATGTTTTGATGGCCACTACGACACACACACATAGTGTGGAACATGTTCAGAAGAGTTACCAGCTTGCCTTTATTATTTTGGGCGAAGAGGTTAGAACACACAGGATTAATGTTTTATCAACAAAAACTTGAGCCAATTTCATTACTACATCATTTGAAAAGTGGTGTGTTTTTGGTTAGCTATGACCCTTAAGGAATGATTTTTCACTCGAGCAGATGTTCTTGACTAGGTTCAAAAGAATTGTAAGCATGCTCTTATCGTTTGAGGCAAAAGTATTTATTGTAAAATTACTTCTTTTTATAATAAAATCCCCATCCAAAAATACAATTTATGAATTGACTCAACATAACTTAGCCTAATTTTATTTTATTTATTATTAAAAATTATTGTAAAAACGAAAAATATATATAAAATTTTCAATTAAATTAAAAAGTTACTATACCCTGACATCAATTTTTGGATTTAAAAATTTTCATATATAAAAATAAATAATTAATATCGGTAATACCAAACATCTAATTTTGAACAAACAATATCTTAATTACTTTTCAAATATACCAGTAATATCGCTTATTTTGACAACCATCTCACATAGAGCATCTGGCATGGTGTCCCTGGTCTACGCAAAGTCCACGAAACAAGGCTATTCTATGTGTAAGTAGGGTTGATCAACTCTGGGGGCTACATAAATAATAGCCAATCGTTTGACAAATATTTGTAGTTGTATTGCATAATGCCAAATCTGATAATAAATAAAGTTGGAGATATTAAACTTTTATGGTGGTGTTAAAATCTAATAGTGCCACCCACCTTTTAATGGGATAGGTTTCGAGTGGCGTGTCAATCGTACATGAGAAGAGGGCGAGCAGAGCCTATCATGGAACGAATTTTTAATTTTCTCCATAGTGCATTTGTTTTAGAGGTTATTGGTATATATTTTTCTCTAAAAGTTTACGTTGTAATTGTGAATTCTAAATAATTTAGTCGTTTTGAAGATTTTTCAGATCATTTATTTATTTAAAAAAACACTAATCTAAAATTCTTTTAGATAATTCTTTAAAAAACTCTAAAACATAAACGGCTTAACAACCTTACTTTTCCATCTTATTACGTCGAAAATGTATTTGGAAAATCTGAGTCTTTTTACTTCTGGAAGCCAAACACACTAAGGGATGTGGTGACAAATGTACTTACAATTATTTTTGACCTATGCAACAATTCGTTGCAAAAACAAAAAACGCATGTGGTTATATGGTTATATTGACCTGTTTTGATTTCGATTTTACATATACAATTAAACATTAGTGCTGCCCAGGCTTTGCTGGAGTCTAAAGTGATGAGCGTTTTAAATTATACTTACAACCATCCTAATGTCACCACACTAATTATATCCACGTGGCTCTGTGAAGAGAGGCTCTTCCGTATTGTCCAACGCGTACCCCGTGAAGCAACATCTTATCCACGTGCGTATGGTATAAAGAGGTTCCATATGTAACACCCATATTGTTCTACGTGTATCATGTGAAATAATGCCTCTTCAACTCGTAGGCGTGTTGTTTGAATCGCACCACAGCCAGCCGTTCGATCTCAACTGAAAGTTATAAGCCAGTCAGTGATAGTACGATTTGGAGCCTGTACGACACTAACGTGTATTGTTTGCTTCAAACGAAGCCATATTTAAAGAAGGTCACGGAGTAAATAAAAATAAGATATTAGATTCATGTAACTCTGGATTTATTAGAGTTTAAATTCTTATTTTTTTTTCTTCAAATTATTAATCTAAAAATTATTAAATTTAATTATATTAATATTAATATTATATTTCTTAATAATAATTAGTTTATATTAATATTAAATTTAATGATTTTTTACCCGGATGCGAGTGTTAATGGCTGATTTGATGGAGGAGGGTGGGCGGGATGGCGCATGGCATGGCCACATGGCCACCCGCTGGCCGCATTTATGCAACCTTGGGAGGATTAATATCCCTGGCCGTCACCCTGCGCGACATTTATGCCAGTAGGGAGGCCGAGATGACCATCACCTCAATATGCTCTTACTCGTTCTTTCGTTCCTGCATTTTGACTTGGCCTCAGAGCTCTGGGCTTGGTTTCGTTGCAGTTTGCAGGTCGTTATGCTGTTGCATCTACTGCCCATCAGAACCAGATGCGCTCCGGAAGCAGATTGGCCTAGCATTCGCACATCTATTGGCAGGCGTTGCCGCTGGGATACTGTGTTCATTTCGCCCCTGGTGTACATTTCTTGCATAACCCTCTTTGTTCCCTGCATTCAGCTTTTACGCCCAGTCTCTTTTCTCCCTTTCCCCAGCTTGGGCCTTCTGTCTTTTCCACCTGTTCCTCTCGTCTCACTGTTGCAATGCCGAGACTCAGGCATCGCTTGAGAAGTCAGAGGGGCAGCTCCAGAGCCCGCACCTCTTCTTGTCGTCGCTCGCCTTCCTCCAGTTTTCAGTCGTCTCCGTCTCAGAGTCTTAGTGATCGTTCTCCCCCTTTGCGCAGTCTGCGTGGTAGAGGCCGTAGGCGGCGAATTCCCTCCTCTCCCAGACGCGGCTCATTTGTCTCTCCGCCTCTGATTGAATCCCGACTTGCTGTCTCTACTTCCCTCCACAACCCTTCCACTGCCATCTTCCACTTCCAGTGCAGCTCCAATCGCCCCCTGGTCATAGCCACGGTCTCGGTATCTTTCAAGGAAGTTCCTGAGGCTCTTCCTGACCCCTCGCCTCCCACGCAACCTGTCAATTTGCCGCCCCCTCCCTTAGCTGCGCAAGCGTCTCAGCCTGGGGATAAAAGTTCCACCCGCAAAGCTGGCGAATGCAGCGAATCTCCTTCAGGATGTTGAGATGCAGGTTGAGGGACGTGAAGCAAGCGCAACTGCAATTCAAAGTGGACAGGGCCCCGACGATGAGGAGGGACGCTGGTGCCGAATTGAAGAGGAGACGCCCTCTAGAGACTATGGGCTCTAACGCTTCTATCTTTAGCCAAGTAATTATGTCCAGATTCTATGTCATTTTCGTTGTTACTGTTTGCAATAAGTTTTGGTTTATCAATGCTGGTTTCCTCTATCGAGGCAGCTCTAAAACGTTGTTCGGGTCGGTTTCCCCTTGTGGGCGGCTCAATTTTTTGCTAAACTCTGGTATGTCAAAGCTGGTTTCCTCTGCTAAGGCAGCTCTCAGACGTTTTTTCGGGCCAATTTTTCCTAAAGGGTGGCTCAAGTTTTGTTATTTTGCTGACGATCTTTCGCCTCTAAAGGCATTGTACTAGTTGTATTATATGTTTCACTAATAGAATTAGACTTACTCAGAAAAAAATAAATAAATAAAAAATAAAAAATAAAATAAAAATAATAATAATAATAATAATGATGTTTTTTTTAGATTTAATAATATTAATAATCATTTTATATTAATATTAAATTTAATGATTTTTTTTTTATATATAAATATGATAATAAATTTATAATAAAACTATATTAAATTAATATTTATGTTTTTAAAGCTTTTAATGTGTCTACAGGGTATGTTTTTTTTTTTTTTTAAAGATTTATTTTACAAATATTAATGAAAAGAAATATTAAAAAAATTTGGAGCAGCATTTTCAAATTTTTTTGTTGAATTATATTGTAGTTTTTTTATTTATATAGTTATTTTCAATTTTGTTTTGGATGGACATCATTTATTTATTCATTTTTATTTTTATTGAAAACTTGAATTAGTGACACATCCCCTCCCATTGAGTTGTAAAATGCATATTTCGCCATAATTTTTTTTTTTACATATTTTTACAACATGTAAACCAGATATTTAAAACCAGTTTTCTACATGTGCATATTATATAAAGAGTACATCACTCTCTCACATGTGATTCATAAAATTAGATTTCTAAATGGTGTATTTATTATATAAGTATAAATCATAAAGTGGAGATGAGTGACTTTGTCTAAAAATTATCTCTAGTTAATTTTAATTTATTTCGTTTAGAATTTGAAAATTTATATGTTTATTGTTTAAATATATTATTAAATGATTAGATGCTTCATGGTAAAAAAAAATCAACAAAGAACATTTTAAAAATAATTTATAAATATGTATAAAAAAAATCAAAAAATAAAATGACTTTTAATAAACGATAATTAAAATAATAATAATAATTAAAATATTAAATTAATAGATAAATTATTATAATTATATTATTATAATAATAATTTATATAAAAAAAAATAGAAACCATATAAATGATGAAATTTTGAGAATCAACCCAAACAAACAATATAATAATAAAAGTAATAATCATAAATATAAAAATATGATTATCTAAATTATTAATATTATAAAAATTTTGAGAATCAAACCAACCAAATATTATAATAATAAAAATAATAATTATAAATATAAAAATTATAATAATACAATTATCTAAATTATTAATATTATAAAAATTATAGTAATATAATTATCTAAATTATTAATATTATAATAAATTATAATAAATACAATTATCTAAATTATTAAAATTATAAAAAATTATAATAAAGATAATTTAGATTATTATTGCGGTCAGCCATCACACGTTCTAATAACAGTGAATGTTTGTACTCATATAGCGTTCAGACATCCCACATTGTTAACCGCGAATATTTGTATTTATAACGTGTCTCCAGGTACAACAATAAATGAATGAAATTAGGGTTTTGCTATATTTGTGACTCCGCCTTGTTAAGGAGAGGTCTTTGGAATTGTTATGTTACTTTAGCCTATGCCCATAAGCTAATATGCTGATTTGTAGCCCTCACTCTCTAGCTTAGACTTTTTGTAAGGACGCTCGAATGTTATGGAAACAACTAGAGGTCTTGCATGTTAGGTTACTTAATAATAAATATAATAAAAAAATAATAGTTAATGAATAATAATTAAAAAAATATTTTGAAATAATAATAATAATTCAAATTATAAAAAATAAATATTAATTTTTTGATAAATTATTATAATAATAATTTAAATAACAAAAATAATAATAAAAATAATAATTACAAATATTAAATAACAAAATTATAATTATATAATATCTAGATTATAGATAATATAGTCAAGATCCATTATAAACTTGTGATCGCACATTGTTATAAGTGCTAATGTTTGGACTTATATGGTGTTTCCAGGTAAGTTAGGGTTTTGTTATTACTTTAGAGTCTACGTCCATAAAACTAATATGATTATTTGTAGCACAGATTTTCCAGGTTAAACTTTTTGTAAGGGATAATATTATGATAACAACTAGCGGTCTTACATGCTAAGCTGCCGTGGCTAGGTCTACAATTTGCATAGAAATTAGTGAAGTGTCTACAACATATATTAATTATGTACATCAACTATTAGTTATATTTTCTTTGGGCACGAGGATGGAGATAGCCATAGCCGAATACATTAGAGCATTATAATATTGTGTAAGTTTTTAATTTCTTCTGTGTGATTTTTAATTTCTATTTGAGCCTAGCCGAAGAAAATTATTAAGGTTATTACCAGGGAAAAAAAATAAAATAAATGTAATTTGACTTACACATTGAAGATAGGTATTTCAATTCTCTCTTATCAAAAGTTAATTATTTAAAAAAATGAAAAGAGAAATCAACATTTGTATTTTATCCATAATTAAATATTTATAAAAAATAAAAATAAACTTACCTTTCATGTTAATCATAAGAGATGACTTCAACTAAATTTGTTTTTTTCTCTTTTTCTTCCGCCATATTTCGATACACCTAAATAACCACCCCGTTTTCTCCAAAATTTATCTAACCAAAAGTGGAATCTTAATAAAAAATCTATCTCGTAAATGGAAGAACTGTAAATATTGCATCAAACCCAATTAAACAAAAAATTAAGTAGATCCAGCAGATCCATTGAGAAAAAGGAAAAGTTATAAAGGTGAAACGTACATTAGATTTTGTTCGGCAACGTACTCCGAATTCTTATTTCTTGCCAGCCTCACAGAGATGTCTTATCTGTACGTCTTGCGAACTTTGAGGACACATATATGATATACCAAACCAAAAATGGAGATTAAATTGAAAAATAAATAAAATATCTCAAAGCAATGTATGGACTTGGTTACGTCTTCTATCGCTCAAATGAGGAAACAAATATTTATATGCACAAAACATACCACATATTTTAATGGGCACTTCCGATTTAATTGCTTGCAAAATGAGTAGATGCCTAGCCATTATTATCTGGTCAGGTTCGCTCCCTGTGGCTATACATCTCATATCAAACCAAACCAAAGTACCCATCTCTCTTTTAATTTAAGATAATTACACTAATCAAATTATGTTTTCTGTGAAAGGACGGAGTCAAACATATATGGAGAAATCCTGCAACAAGGCAAACAAATCGACCAATAGCATTATAACATAAAATTAGGCTGAGTTGATATGACATAGACTATTTTTTGAAATTATTATATTAAAGGGTTTGTCGTTCAACCGTTAATGCTTATTATTATTCATGTTTCCAGGTCCACCATTATATAAATAGTTACAAAAATTGAACCATTAGGGTTTTGATATCATCCGTAAGTACAGTTTGTCAATGGAAAGGGTTTGGAATTGCATATCTACTTTAGAGGACCATATGCGCCTAAAAAGATAAAGTGCGGCCAGACTTTCGGCTTTGATCTTTTGAATGGTTCCTGAAATGCTATGGAAACAATTGTCAACCTACAGGTTACCCTACCTAGGTAATAATCTCGAATTGGTAGACGCTCGGCTTGGAGTGGCTTCTTTCCTTTTCGTCTCCCAAGAAATCTATCTGGCAATGGAAGAGTCGCAAATATTGCAGCATATTGAAAAAAAAAATGACAAAAAGAAATGACAAGGAAACAAACAGATGGGGCAGATCCATCGGTGAAAAAAGAAAAGTCAAAGAAACATATTGTAGATCCAATGCAACATGCTGTAATTACATTTTTATGGGCGCTTTAAACTCTAATGGTTTGCAAACCTGACGTACATGCATAATCTGTGCATCCTGCATCAGCGATTTGTAAGCCGTAGATGCCTAATCTGTGCATCCTGCATTAACGATTTGGACAGCTTCTAACTCCCAGGGGATAGACCTCATATCAAACCAAATATTGATATGAAACCTTATTGCTTAACCTTAGTTTGGCTTTTGTGATATGTATTTTTCGTTTAACGAGGAGGAAAAGTATAATGATTGTTACACATAATTAATCAATGTAATCTTATCTATCGATTCTGAATTGATTATTCATTTATATCCTACCCAGAGTTCATTATTCTAAGTCGAAAAGGAGAACCTACATGTTCATGGAGAAGAAACGGCTCCGTTGGATTCTTTTCTTTTTCTTTCACCATATTTGATACACCCACCCACTCGTAACTACTTTGTTTGCTCCTGCCAAAATTAACTAACATCAGAAATCCTTCTGATCAATGGAGGAATCGCAAATATTGTATTAATTTCAATGAAAAAAAGGGAAGACAGGGAAATAAGGACTCGCAAATATTGTATTAATTTCAATGAAAAAAGGGAAGACAGGGAAATAAATTGTTCTAGCAGATCCAATATGATGGAAACGAAAAGTTAGGAAGATAACACATACCGCAGATTTTGATGGGTGCTTCGAGGTCTAATTGTTTGCAAACCTCAAATAGATGCTTATCTCTACTGTCCGTGTGGACATTTGGACAACTTCGAATCCTGGGAACATTGATCTCATATCACACTAAATTTGAGATAAAACCAAACTTAAAAACATTTTAATGGCATTTACAGATTCAGCTACAACCCTCCTCCCTAAAACGAGAAACAAATAGTTATATATGGAAAACTTACCACAGATTTTGATGGGCGCTTACTTGGAAGCCTCGCATGTATAGATATACCCTCCATTGCTGATTTAGGCAGGTTCAAACCCAAAATAGATAAATCACATATAAATCCGAGATGAAACCAAATCAAGAACTCGTTTCTGCTCATCTCGCTCTCACTGTGTACAAACATAACACAACAAGAAACCACATAGAGAGACCCAAACATACATTACTACATACACAGAACAAAAACATGACATAAACATATACAGAGGACAGACAACACCAAGGAGCGCTCCACACTGCTATGGACCAATGGGGCAATCAATTTATAGATGGAAGCTCATGCTGCACCTCGGATCCCATGACTCCATTCGATTATATGATGTCCCTCGCCTAATCATGTGACCGTTGAGTAAGAAAATTCAAGATAAAAGCACAAAAGCAAGTCAGGTGATCGTTGAGCCAAAAAAAATTCAACTTCAATCTTAAGACAATCACATTCACTCAAATTTTGCACAATACAGAAGTGTCACGGTTGATTTGGATGAGGTTGGAGCAGTTTTGTATCCCTATATTTTTTGTGCTCATCGATAGAGAACAGAGTGGATTTTCTTAAAATATCATCTACATTCTTTTTCGTTTCTACAAAAGTAATTGATTACCATTATTTTTCATAGAAAAATAATTATTTATTATATATTTAAATATTATTTTATAATTAATAATTATTTTTAAAAATAATATAATGAGAAACGTATTTTTATTATTATTTTCTATATGGCATTATTATTAATTCATTGTAATTTTTAAAATGATTAAAATATATATATATATGTAATTGTTTTTATGTTATACTCTATTGCATAATACTTAGTTTATAAAAAAAGATTTGGATGGAAGAATTTTTTGAATCATATAAAATAATATTTATCAATTTGTTATAGTTAATTTAATTATAAAATGTTTATTTTTATAAATATTAATATTTTATTTATTTATAAAAATAGATAAAATATTAATTTATTAATATAAATTAAATAGTTAATAAATATCTATCACTTGTATCAAAACATTCCTCTCAAAAAATCATAACTTATTATATATGACATTTATTTTTTATTTTGATTTTTTTTCTTTCAATTAGTAAATTTAATTAAAAGGATAAACACAATAACATCTTTGGAAATAATTTTTAGCCTTTAATTTGTGTATATATAATTAAAAATATTGTATAATATTTTACTGAAGCTAAATCTTTACCATTCACTTAATAATTATTGATAATTAAATTAAAAATTTGGAAGCTCTATTTCAAAATAAAAATGCCTATAAACATAATTAAAATAGAAATTATTTAAAAATATTTATTGAAATTTAATATACATTAATAAAATTGTCGATGAGTTATCACCATGGTATGTTGATTAGTAATAATTTAAGGTATAATGTTCCACTTTACAAACTTTAAGCTCTTGATACCCTTTATATCATGGCTGAGGAGGTGGAAACATGTGTGCAAGTGGGGAAAGGTGGAATGTGTAGAAATGGAACTTTATTTAGATTTGGCATAACTACTCTTATAAAGGGGATATTCTAATTTTTATGATTATTGATTTTTTTTGTTTGTAAGATTGGCAGTTCCTTTTATTTTTCACATTTATTTTTTTATTATTTTTTTATTACTCCATTTTCATCAACATGTCTAGATACATCACCTCGATCGAGGAAGGGAATTGAACCTGTGATGAGTGCTATAACAACCCGCCTCATCACAGTTTAACCAAGACTCCACGGACAATTTTTATGATTACTTTGGAAGAAAATGGTAGATGATTTTTTTGTGGTGTTTTAAATATAGATTAAAACAAGATGGTTTGAGTGAGTTCTAATTCAGGTTACACAACTCAATGATGAGGGATAACGACCCAACTTTCCCTCTTCCTCCCTTGTTCATTATTCTTAAGTTTTGGAAAATTGGTTTCCCATTCATGCACGTTAGAAAATTATCTTCATTTCCACTTCTTTTGTCATATTTAAGCATTCCCTTGTGTTAGTCTAATTTATGATCTATTTTGGTCTTTCAATAATGAGTTTAACACTTGGGGGTCTAATACTATATTCTTGAACCTTTTGACTTTTTGTCAAAAGATCTTATCCCCAAGTCTAACACTCTCTTTTCCCCAAGTCTAACACTCTCTTTTTTATCCCTTTGACATTGTGCCTAAAGGCATCATCCTCTATTCTCATCTCCCTCTTAAGTCTTTTGTGAGGTTTCTTTTTTGAGTGTTTGTTATTGTTTTTCATCATCCACGATGGTTTTCTCCCTTATGCCTCGTTCACGTATCCCTTCATCCTTTATTCTTTCGTATCTCGGGCTTGACAGGGCTTCTCCCTTCTATTGTCTCATGTCTCCACCCTTGACGTGGTTCTTCTCCATCAATTATGAGGGAAGAGGGGCTGTTGAGGAGGGGCCTAGTCCACTTCTTTTCCGAGAGCCGAGGTTGTTTCTCAACAATCTATTGCAATATACAAAACTATCATACCTCCAAAAATTTGTATAGAAATCGGCTAATCCGATAATAAAGCTCCAATGAAAAGGAGTTTTACTTCTAATGCAGACGTCGAGTACACATTTAACAAATGGATTCCCCATATTAGTAATACTCACACTCCGCGCTTATATTGGAAATTCAAAACTATCATGAGAAACGTTTTGCATGAGAAAGGTTTTGGTGGAGAGTTTAGAGACCCAAAATAAAATTATTCTTTGTATTTATGAAATTAAAATACAACTTAGTTTCAAGGTTGCTTGTAGTGCTAAAATAAATTTTAGTTAAAGCATTTGAAGACTTTTTTAAAGGTAGCTAGACTTCCTGCCACTTAGTTTAATTATTGAATTAATTGATCAAAATTGAACCCCATCATTGAAACTAGACATTAGCTTATGGAAATTATTGGCACTAGCCTTCCCATATAGTTAGTTGACTTAAATATGTTAGTTAACTATTTATGTTAACTAATTAAATAGATATAACTAGTTATGTTAACTAATTAAACAAATATTGCAAAGTCGATGTAATTTGAGGTATTTTGTTATTTGTAATTTTACATTGTGGCGGTGGAGAATCCAATTCGTCTTTTATGTTTAGTTTAAAAAAATTCACTAGATATAAAGATTGTGAATCAATAGAGTTTTACCCAATTGTTTAATCTCATAATCAAACAATTAATTTGTTAATTAACATTAGTGATAACTAAGCCAAATTATCTTGATTTTGAAACATTTTTATTTTTATTTTTTAAATATAAAAATACAATACTAAAAGAAATTAAATAATTCCTTACTTTCATAAAATCTAATAAACCAAATTCAATTTCTATCTATATTACTAATAATATTATAAATTTATTCATATCAATAACCCACTTCTTGGGTGCTCCACCACATTAATAGGTAGGAATGCAACATTACTTATTCGAAGGATGAGCATCAAACGTTAAAATTTTTTAACAAATAAAACCTAATATTTTCTTTTATGGTTGGCGTGCAAGTAAATTTCAAAGAATGAGAATCACATCAGAAATATCAGAGAGTGAGAATCATATTTGCCCCTCAAGTCTCAAAAACTTACAAAAATAAAGGGCTAGACACCAACAATCCATATGCAGCTTTAAAGCAAGATTTTGTCGTGTACTCTCAGCAGGGATAAGTGCTTTTAGTAAGATATTTTAATCTTAGAACAAAAAATCATCAAGCTAGTATTATTTGTTGCAAAAAGGATCATAATCTTATTTGGCTCACTGAAGAGGAGAATTCCCAATGGGTGAGATGTTCAGAAGATGACAAAGTTAGCAATCGTTTTGGAGAGGAGTTGCTTACACTGTGTGGTTCTTTAAACTCAATTATTTGCAATGGTCTAGCCAAATGAAAAAGGTAGGGGAACTTCACTTGCAACACATACAATAGGGCAAGTGTTGTTGATTATGTCATTTGTTCACAAAGATTGATAGAAAAGCTAGAAGAAGTTAAGATTGGAGAGAATAATTGGGACTTCAAATCATAACATAACCCAATTTATATGAAGTTATCATGGGTAGAAGAAAGACAACATAGGAGAAAAATCGAATGCTCTCGGCAATCACTACCAAGGGGCAAAATTCTTCAAACACAAGAACATTGTACTATCTTCAAGACAATGTTGGAGAGATTAATTCAGAAGGAGAAAATTCGTTTCCAAAGCTTCAACAATCATGAGTTAACAAATTGTTGATGGGAAAAATATGTCCGGCCAACAGCGGGGGATCTCCCCGGTAAAAGGTCCCAACTAGACTCTAAACCGTTTGGAATAGGGATCCCGTCCAGGGTGTGGGTCCGACTACCGCTTAATTCTCTTTTCCTTGGGTCCCGATAGGACATCAACAAACCTGCAGACACACGCTTATTCGGATGATACAAGATACATGATTGATGAGTTAAATGACTATATAACACTATGCGTAGCAAGCTGAATAATAAAGCACAGGGCCAAAGGAAACACTGCCAACAACGTATCATTAGGGTCATGCTTGTACACTGTTCCAACCACAGAAGAAAAAATTATGTATGGAAGAACACCCTTCACTTCCTTAAAAGGTTTTGGTGAAAATATAAATGTCAGTAAACAAAGTTATTAACATTCATTGAGAAAGAGAAATAAAATTAGCACCATTAACACATATTTAGAAAACTATAATGCATAAATGACGTAATTGACAACACAGTTTCATTAATCAAAAGATGTTAGAAACTAAAAACAAAATACTTATAGTGTTCACACATCAAACCACATCAGATACAAAAGGAATTTAACAAGTATCTGTATTCATATTCAAAAGTGTGTAGTCCTTCTATACAATTCTCTCTAACTCTCTGAGTCCCAAAAAAAATCCCTACAACCTTCCTGAAGGAAGTTTTATAGACCAAAATTTTCCATTTGGGCTACCAGACTCTTCGCTTTCCTGACCGTTGGGCTGCCTTGCGACCTGAATGGAGGATGCGACTTGCGACTCAATTGGATAGTGTGACCTGCGACCCAATTGCAAAGTGCGACCTGCGACCTACTGCCATCTGATCATGAGAATGTGCGCATCATCGTGAGATCAGGGGCATCAAATTGTTGCTCTCTGAGAAATTTTTTCCACGCACGATAATCTGCCGCTACTAGGGAAATCAAGGGAACTTCTTCCATTAATGCAGGCACTCCAAGGCATTTGGAATCAGAGTCTCTCTTTTGAGCGTGACTTGGTTGGCTAAAGAGGCCAGTTTAGTGTAGATCCAAACTGGTGTAGCGATGAATTTACCCAAGTTCTCCTGCGACGCTGGAAGATCAGGAGTAGCAGCGGCCTGTCTGATAGGTTGCAGAAATGTTTGAATCTCCTGATCCACCTGTCCCCATGTCTTTTCCTCGCTCAATGCACCCAACAATGGAATGTGGTGTATTGCATGCATTGAGTCGATGCGGTTGATCAAATGCTCGTATGCGGCCATTACCTTTTATAGGTCCTTGGATAGCTTATCCTTGGACTGCATTTTAATCTGAATCTGGACCTTGGCATCATGGGTGTGGATCCAGTCTTTCTTGGGCAAGTTCTCTGGAGCCTGTGGGTACCGACCTGTCCATTCTATCATTTTGTCCAAAGTGGCGGAGGCCTCCCTCAATTGCTCGCTCCTCTGCTTAGTCTCTGCTTGGGCTCTCAGTACAGGAGAAACTATTTGTTTTATAGTGAACATTTCCCCATAAACCTACCTCATGGTGACCTCCAACACTTCCAACTCTCTTCGGACGGTGAGCGGTACTTTGTTAACAGGAGAAATTTTGTCTTGAAGCTGTTGAATTTCCTCCTTTAACACTGTCTTTTCTTTCTCTGCCCTTGCCTCCCTTTGCTCCAATTCTTGTAACTTATTTTGTAGAGAGAGGATCTCTCTACTCATTCGGCTTACATTTTCCTCTGTGGCTTTGGCAAAAGTAGCGTCGGCCGATGCTATCATTACTGGGTTAGTCCTAGTATCCAGGACTATATCTTTCTTTGTCGCGGCTATGATTGGGGTAGAAGGGTTTCGTGCCAGACATCTCCTTTTCTCCTGTCGAATCTTGAAGGAGAACTGATCATATGTGAGCCTTGTAACGTTAAATACTTCTTCTTCTTTCCCTTCGTAAGAGCTCGGCTCGGAGAGTGCAAAACGTGTATTGACTACAAGCACTTCTATGGGCTGCAGCTTAGTTTGTGATTCTATAACTGGAGGAGATGTCTCGATGTTCTTTGATCTTCAATATTCCTCTTCTTTTCTTTTCCTTTCTTCCTCTTCTTTCTGAAGCCGCTCTGCTTCTGCCTTCTCCTGTTCTTCTTTCCGCTTACGCTCTGCTTCTGCTTTTTCCTGTTCTAATCTTTGCTTGCACTCTGCTTCTACTGCTACTTCATGTTCTGCTTTCCGCTTGCACTCTGCTTCTGCCGCTTCTTCCTGTTCTTCTTTCTTCTTGCATTCGACCTCCACTTGATCTAATTCCCTTTTGAGCTATCATTCCGCCTCAGCCTCAGCCTCGTACTCTTCCTTTATTTTTCGGGCCTCTTCTGCCTGCTTCTTCTTTTGCTCTGCCTTCAGGTTCCTTTTACGCTTTCCTTCATCCTCTTTTGTATTCTTTTCAGTTTCGCGCTGAGCTTTGGCCTCTTTCTCTTTCTGTTGGGATGTAGTGTTGTGACCTGTGATGGTTCGAGGCTTCTTGGCCTGAGAAGAAGAGGTGCCTCCTAATTCAAGGATTCTTTCCTCCAACTTGTGATCATCTGGATCTTCCTGATCAGACCACGCCCCCGAGGCAAGTTCCCTATCCACGTTATACCAATTTATTTTCTCATCCTCATATGGGCATTCAGTATGTTGGTAGCTCCATTTGAACTTAGCCTGCTTACAGTGATCAGGGACTATCCTATCTGGGTCATATGTCCGGTGATCCAACGGCCCTAGGTGAAAACCTCTCATTTCTTTTGCCTCTGCCTCTACCTCTCTGAAATCCTTGACCATGTAGGCACCAAAGGTGAGAGTCAGTGTAGGCCACGGCTTCTTCTTACCTTTAGTCAGGACCTTAGAGAAGCCGGAAGTCATCTGAAAAAAAACCTCCTGAAGGAGCATTTTATCCATAACGAATCAGGGCATAGCATGGGGATTCTTGAATGAACCAAAGACTCGAATAAAGGTATATTATGCGAGTGGGAACCAATGTGCCACCTTGACTAATGTCTCCATGGCTCGCCAAGACATGCATGGAGTGTCTTAACCGAACAGTTTCCTGTAGAGTGCCGGGATCAAGAGTTGCGAGATTGACTCTATGTCTTGCTTATACCTGGAGTCCCAAAATACTTTCTTCTCTATGTGAACTGGGCGTGCCTGCTCTCGATCCCAGTTGTGGGTCCATTCCTCAAAGTGGCATCGGGAACAAACAACTTCCAACAAGTAGGAAGCCATGTAGAATTCAGAGGAATATCCCTCCTCTGGCGCTAGTGCTGAGGATATGTTTGTCTGGAGAGACGCCATCAGCATGCTGGCCCAGTTGAAACAAGTGTTGTGCATAGTGACATAATTCATCAGGGATACCCACGTGCCACATAAAGTGGTGGCATCGAGACGACCATATATCCTGCAAAGCATAGCTGCCACCAGCTTATATACCTTCCTGAGACCCGCCACTAGATATTCCTGATCCTTCTTCACTTTGAACTTTTTGGGCTCCTCCCACCACCCTCTCAGGGTATCTGCTATGGTGACTGCGTGGGTGGTGGCCCATTCTTCTGTGAAGGTCTGCTCTCATTTTGGCAGTGCGTAGTAAAACTCAGCATCCAAGCCCTTGAGAGTCGCAAATTCTTTACCTTCATAGTCTCGAATTACCCATTTTTTGGGGTCGGTGTTTTGTATGATCCACTCAATGACCTCCGCACATGGGAATATAGCAGGGTGGGCACTTGCATAGTGGAGCTTTGACCTTTTAACTTGTATGTATACTTACCGGTCGCGGAGGTCTTATGGGAATTCTGGCCAAGCAAATTCCTGGTATACTTGATACCAACTCATGTTGTCCCCTTTAACAAATGTACACGAGGTGTCCCTGTAGATTGGGGGCAGGGACATCGATATATCCATTTCTATGTCTTCTATTTATGGGCTCTTGTTTTTCTGTGGGCCACCAGAGGTCCCATGTCGCTCAAGTCTGAAGAGACGGGAACACACTCTAAGTCTGCTTCGAATTCACCTGTCATGTTCATGAAAGAATCCCAGGATAAGAAAGATGCCATAATGATAAAAGCCTAGGCACAGTTTATTAACTTTTCCCAACTCAAAACACAAGAAGGGGCGAGTTAGCGACTTGCGACTGGGTCGCTGGGTCACAAGGGTCGCGAGGTTTGAGCTTTCAGGAGGAAGCGACCTTGCGACCTCGCGACCTTGCGACCAGGTCGCGAGGTCGCTGGGTCGCAAACGCTTGGCAGTTCGAGGGGAGTGCGACTCTGCGACTTGCAACTGGGTCGCTAGGTCGCAAGGGTCGTGAACAACAGTTTGGAGGGCGGCTGCGACCTGGCAACTCAGCGACCGGGGTTGCACGAGTCGTGAAGTCGTAAAGGTTGGAAGTCGCACTAGGGCTGGACGGGTTTTTTAGCACGCGACGTGGTCTGTTGCATTATTGCAATAGATTTCCTTTTAACTTTAAATAATGCAAGGCTAATTGGGCCATCAAAACAGAGGAGGGGACGCAGTTTCAGGATAAAAACACATATCAAGGAGGCTGGATGAATTGTGGTTACAGGATTATGCAAGGAGGGGGAGTGTTAGGGCAGTTAGGGCATCTCAAGTCCAAAAGGATCAAGAGGAGGAATGATGGATGGCTTTAAAGGCTAAGGTAGAGGTAACAGGGCAACAAAGTAAAAAAGGAAACAGCAGGAGGAAATGGCAACTTACCCGGGAAAATCGCGCTCTAGTTGGCCTGTCAGAATCGTTTTTTTCTCTCCGTCACATGAACAGAATGTGACCTAGCGACCCTCCTATTTATAAAAGGGTCGCGCGTGCGGGCCATTAATGAGGTCGCTAGGTCGCAATGTTCCGTGTTTTAAGGGTGGTGCGACCTCGCAACCTGGGGGGTCGCGGGGTCACGATCTTGAAAAATCCAGGGGATCTGTGACTTAGCGACTTAGCGACCCAAGAGGTTGCAGGGTCACTAGGTCGCAGATTTGGGGAAAAGAACCATTTTGCGACTCAGCGACTCTTAACTTTTACAGATTTTAACTTAGCTTTTTCAATGCTTAGGGGGCTCTAAATTTTTAGAGGGTGGATTTTTGGAGGGTGTTGTAGAGGCTACAACAAATGGTGATTCACTGGTCAGGCCTAGAACCTCTACTGATGATTTTCCTTGGTGGGGGAGGGAGGGGCCTTAGCAGGTTGTTCATTTCACCTTTAGATTCCCACGATCTTACCTTTTGCACCTTGCGAGGTTGCTTTGCTTGCTTGCTTGTTTAGTTGCTGGTTGACCGAGTTCTCTTTTTTTTTGCTTCTGGTTTCCGGACCAAAAGGGTTGGAGCACTTCAAGGATTTACAGGATCCGGTATAATTATTTCGTCCTCATTGTGTTGCTCTGCTGCCTGCGAACCTCGCGGTCCCGCTGGAGTCACTGCCTAGGAGTCACGGACGTTGCTCCGCTGCCAGCTAGCCTGGTCAGTACCCCGGCGGAGTCGTCGCATCACCTCTCTGCACAGGAAGTCTTTCTCAATCCTTTACCCTTTATTGGTGTGCAACTGCACTTATTTTAAATGTGCCTAAGGCACTTATTTAGATGTGCTCATGGCACTTATTTGAGAGAGGCAATTTTGCCTGGGCGGATGAGGGATCCCGACTTATTTTACTTGCAAGAGAGGTTTCTCCTGGTCTGTATGAGAACTTTGGGTTTTCCCGGATATCCTTACGTCACCCGAAGTTAGCTTTGTTCCCTTTCGGTCCAGTTTCCGCTTTAACCAAATTTCTTTTCACAGACACCCTTTCAAGCTTGCTAGGTGAGCTACCCGCGCTTAGTATCTCGGACTAGGTCATGTATTACCTTTGGGTGTCAATCACAGGCAAGCTCCTGCCATATTTTGTGTTTTTCAGGAGAGACTTATCATCAGGACAGATCCTGGTGTAGTATGCCAATTGCGTGACTTCTACAATACCTTCCACCTTATTGAAGTTTTTTAGAAGGACGCCTACAAAAACGAAAACTAAAACATAAAACAATAAAATATGGTACAGGGGTGGGACGGTCCTCCGAGGGCTATTAAGTGAAGTAATGCTTGAGGTCATGCTCGCTTACCGGGAGGACCTCGATTATTACCTCTAGATTTTGCAGTCTAAAAGTGTGGGTACCTAGCTTCTCCTTAATCTGGAATGGACCTATCCAAAGAGCTTGGAATTTGGAATGTTTCCTTTTCTCTTCGTGAGCTTTATCCCATTTAAGAACAAGGTCTCCTACTTCGAAAATTTTACTCCCGGCGGATTTTTTATCAAACCATCTCTTAATCCGACTTTAGCAGATGGCAAATTTTTCCCAGGTTTTTTTCCTCTCCTCCTCCAGTCTCAGTAATGTGTCGATTCAGGCCTGCAAGGTGGGGCATGGGGTGCCATGGCTTTCTTGGGACAACTGGAGGGCAGGGAGAGATAGATGGGGAGGAAGGACGGCTTCTTTTCCATATACAAGAAAATATGGGGAGGTTTCAAGTGAGGATTTGGGTGTGACCCAGTCAGCCCAAAGGGCGTTATGGAGGGCGTTATTCCAGTTTCGCTGGTGGGACAACAGAGTCTTTTTGATGATGCGAATAAGGTTTTTATTAGTCGATTCGGCTAACCCGTTTCCTTGGGGGTAATAATTTGTAGAGTGTTTAAGTACAATACCATTTTCCAAAGCAAAATCATACAACTTGAAAGACGAAAAATAATTTGCATTGTCAAAAAGAAGGGAAGTTGGAACGCCAAACTTGGTTATGATAGAATGAGTGACAAACTCTATTTCCTCTTGATCGTTGATTTGGCGTAATGGTATCGCTTCAACCCACTTGGTTAAATAGTCGGTAGCAGTGAGGATATACCGGTGTTGCTTGGAGGAGTGCGGTAAGATTTCTCCAATCACGTCCAACCCCCACTATTGAAAAGGTTCCTCTACTTCCAGTGACTGTAATGGAGCGGCTGGCCGTGCTTCCCGATTGGCGAACTTCTGACATTGGGTACACTTCCGGACATATGCGTGAGCATCCTTGAAGAGGGTTGGCCAATAGTATCCTACGCACATTATTTTGTGGGCAGTGGTGTTGCCTGCAACATGTCCTCTGGCTAGTCCATCGTGTAGTTCGGTCAAGACGTTCTGTGCTTCATCGTGTTCCAGGAAACGTAGCAGAACTCCATCGTAATGTTTCTTGAAAATTTTTCCTTGTATTAATTGGTAGGATGTAGCCTTTAGCCTTATTACGCGTTTCTGCCAAGTAGTCAAAACAGGGTCCATTACGCCGTGGGCCAAATATTCCAAAATGTCAGAGTACCAAGAAAGGTTTCTCTGCTGAGGTGCGTGGTTGCTCTGATACATGTCGATTTCTTGTTCCCAACATTCTTCTTCAACCCCGTGTGAGCTTGCAGCCTCTGCGGCCATTTGGCAGAGTCCTTGTCCTTTGACAGTATGTGCCGGTTTGAACTCCAGGTCATACTCTTGGAGACATGCCATCCAATTTCCTCATCTCTCGCCCAGCTCTTGCTGCACAAAAAGCGAATGAACAGCTGGGTGGGGAATGAACACTGTGACATGGTTTTTCAAGATGTATGGCCGGAAATGCTTGACTGCTTTGTATACTGCGTAAACCTGCTTATCAATCTCAAGGTAATTCAGTTCAGTGCCTTGCAACCCAGTACTCATGAATGATATGGGTCGTTCATCATTGTTAGCTTCTTTCTGTGTGAGGACAGCTGCAAGTGATGAATCTGAGGCGAAGATATACAAGATGAAAATTTTGCTGAAGTCTGGACTTTGGAAAGATAGTGCTTCTACTATGGCCTACTTAATTTTATCGAAAGCCTCCTTCTTAGGTGGATTCCTTTTGAAAATCACATTCTTCTTGATCATCCCCTACAAAGGCCTGACTATTTGGGCAAAATCTGATATGAATTTCCGTACAAAGTTGATTTTCCCAAGGAAAGATTGCATGGCCCTTTTGCTACTAGGAGGTAGAATTTGGGCAATGACCTTCGCTCACTCGGGATCTACAACAATACCCTACTTGGTTATGATGTGGCCCAACAGATTCCCCTCTGACACGGTAGAAACACTTTTCTTTGGGTTGAGTGAGATCCCATACTTCCTGCATCTTTCGAAAATCTGCCTGAGGTGGCGTAAGTGATTGCCCCAGTGCTTCGAAAACATGGTGATGTCGTCTGAATATACTACCATGCTTTGTCCTATTAGACCACGAAAAGCTATATCCATGGCCTGTTGGAAATTTTCCCCAGCGTTTATCAATCCGAAGGGCATGCGCCTGAAAGCGAAAGTCCCCCACTTAGTCCGAAATGTAGTTTTTAATCTGTCGGGTTTAGCTACTAGCACTTGGTTATACCCGGAAAACCCATCCAACAAGGAGAACATTTCGGATCTGGATATGGCTTACAATATCTGTTCCATAGGGGGCATTGGGTAGTTATCTTTGTCTGAGGCTCTATTCAGATTTCGAAAATCCACGCACAAACGGATCTCACCGGAATTTTTCCGTACCGGGACCAGATTTGATACGCAAGTGGAGTGCCGAACTTTGAAGATGATGCGCGCATCCAAAAGCTTCTTAATTTCTTTCTGGATCATTGGTTCCAACGTAGGATGCACTTTTCTTAGCTTTTGCTGGAAAGGTTTCACTCCTTCCTTCATAGGGATCACATGTTGAATAATTCGAGTGTCATATGTACACAGTTCATCATACGTCCAAGCGAAAACGTCTCCGTCTTTCCACAATAGTTGGGTGAAAGCTTGCTTCTCCTGATCGGAACAATCTTTCCCGAGGTTGATGAACTTCGGGTCCTCATCTGATCCTAAGTTTACCTGTCGATGTGCCAAGGTGGAACTTTGTATTCTGGCATTTGGGGGCCCGCGGAAACGGTTATGCAGATCGAACAATTTTTCAAGTGACACTATTCCCTTGGGCATGGGATTTTCCTTGCGTTTATCATGTTCTTCCTGCAAGGCTTGATCATGGTCTGCTTATTCTATCACTGCGTCTTTGAACACCTCAGTGCTGAGCATGAATTCCAGTATCTGTTGGTCATCATCAAAGATGCGTAAATTAGTGATGTTATCTGGCACAGATGGTTTATAGACTATTTCAATAGAAAATCCATCTCTTAGAGGGGTGAACCTAACAGCAGCATTAGCCAGAGTATCAGCTACCGCATTATGCATTCAAAGCACAGATTTAATACCAAACACATCAAAAGCAGAAATTATATGCCATACCTCTTGTTGGTAAGCTTTTAAGTGCGGAGACAAGCAATGGATGGTATTGCGTACCTGATGAGCAATGATCTCAGAATCTCCGATAACCTTTAAGCATCTTACCTTTAGGTCCAACACCTTTTTAAGTCCAAGGACTAAGGCTTCATACTCGGCGGTATTGTTGGTGCACTGGAATTCTAGTCGGCATGAAATCAAAAACTTGTTCTTTTGGGGATCCAACAAGATGCAGCCCACGCCAGCTCCGTCATGCGTCTTGGAACCATCATAATACAAGGTCCATACATCATCTTCTGGTTCCTCCGGAGCTGTGGGTTGGGGAGATATTTCAGCTTGGTGTATGATGGGAACATCTTGGTCTTCAGTGATGAGTGTTAACTCTGATTGGACCTCGGGGCTTACTGGGGACTGAGGGGAATGGTAACATCCGAAGATGGCCTCTAAGAAACACATGTCGAGCTCCTCTTGGGAAAAGCTGACAGGTTCATTAGCAGCATCCAAGTCAGTCACAGTATGCTTCATATAAGGTTCACTTTCAACTTTGATTTGGTTGTTTCAACCCTTGTAAGGAAGCCACAGGTGAGACCAATCGGTAGCAAATTACCCTTGTAGCTTGTTGGACCAGTCCCTGCTTAGCAAGAGGCCGTAGGCTTCCGGGATGTCTAAGAATACAATGTCTATACACTGGTTGACTCTAGAGTCAGAGGACAGGTGGATGATGACATTATTTAGCTCACCTACAACAGGCACTTGCGATCTGTCAAGCTGAATAATCCTAGCATCAGTTTTCTCCGGGCGAATGTTCAGCTTTTTACAAACAGACAGGGGCATGACATTTGTGGATGCGTCGGAGTCAACCAAGTAGTTATGGACGTTGAAGTTAAAAATTTCAAACGACAGGAGAAAGGGGGTAGTAGATCCCCTGGAGTTCGCATTTATGGCGTTCACAATAGACTAGAAGCTTAGACTAGCTTGGGCATATGTGTTGCTCACAGGTTTGGTTGTCGAGGCGTTGGCGAAGGCTTTGAGAATAAGCTCTCGTTGGTTGGTGATGCAGGCAAGCTCATAAAGGGAGATGTTGGCTCTAGTTTTCTTCATGTCTTCAACAATGTTGTAACTAGAATCAGAATGTGGACTAGCCTCGGTGGGGGTTTTGGGCGACCCTACCGGCAGCTTGCTCTTTTGGTTTACTCGGGTGTTGTTAGGAGTGGACTTCTCAAGAATAAAAACTTGGTTTTCATTCCCTTAGGGTAAGATTTTCCTTAAGAAGGCCCTCTTCTTCTCTTCGAAGGACTGTTCGGGAACCGTCCTTTGCTTCTTAGGCCATAGTTTTGCACGGGCTTGACCTTAGGGTCATCGACCACGTTGATATCAGTGATGGTATGGGTGCTTTCCTCGCGGATCACATCAAACGCAAGGACGGTAGATCCTGGTTCTTCATCAGGGGCAGATCTTCTTCATTGTCAAAGAAATCATCCTCTCCTGCGTCCCTTGTGGTTTGATCATCCAGGATTTGATTTACTACTGCAGTCATGTTGCCAATCCATTGGGGGCATGTCTTCTCAGATTGGGCGGCCTGGTGGAAAGAACAAAAATTATCTTTTCCAATTTCTTCCACGTTGAGAACAGTGTTTGTGTTTGATGGAGGTCAGCTGGTGGTGGGGATATTCTTTCTGAAAAAGGGCTTTTGCGTCTTGGTGCTAGTAGTGGATTCAATGCCCTTTCCCTTTAGATCAGAGACTTCATTGTTTAATAGCTTAAGGGTCTTTGCTATACTCTCGAATTCAAAAGTATCTTTGTCCTTATCCGTGATTTTGAGTGTGGAAGACTGATTCTTCTTCGAGGTGGGTTTGTGATCGTCTCTTCCTTCATGATCGATGACCCCTAAGGAAATCATGTCCTTTTCTACGGCAAGGGCAGCCGCGTAATTTGCTGCAAGGGTAGCCCTAGCCTCGCGCTTTACGAAAACGGCAATGTCCCTGGGAAGAGCCTTTGTGTAGTAGTCTATGGTGATGGAGTCATCCAACGCCAACTTGGGGGGAAATTTTTTCAGTATGGTAGTGAAACGCTGATTAAAATCTCTGAACTCCTCTTTCTTTTGGAATTTGATGGTACTTAACTCCATGAGGAGCATGGAGGGAGTTTTTTCCTCCAAAAACTTCTATAATAAAATGCAACGGAATTGGTCCCATGACGTTATGGAGGCACTTGGGAGAGAGTGATACCAGGTGGCCGCTTTATTCTCAAGAGTGTGGGGAAAAAGACGACAGGCAACTTCATCTATTTGAACTCTCATAATTTGCAGTGAAAGGTAGAAATTACTTATGTGGTCTTCGGCCAGTGTGCCTTTCTCGGGGTCAAACTTGGGGAGGTGCTTTTCAGGGTGCCTAGGCATGTCATGGAGGGGGCCTAAGAGATTTAATGGGGATTGGGCCATCCAAGCAAGCGGTTGCACCCGCCTGGCATGCTCGTGGTGCATGATTTCAGATTCAGATTCACTTCCCGCACCTGACGCGGATGCTTCCCCTTCATGGTGAGAGTGCTCGTCTTAATGTCCCTCGTGGTTGGCCATATTTCTAAGATATCTCCAATTGTAGATAGGGCCCTATTTTGGTTTTGACGGCGGTGGGTGGCATGGTGACCTTATCCACGGCCTCTATTTCACTTAGCCTCCTCCTGGTGGACGGTGGACCTTATTGTTGTTATTCTGGGTCTGGTTAGGCTGAGGGTCAGGATGGGGTTCATTCACGTCGGGATCTTCTTCTTCGGCTCCTTGGGGCTCTAAAATAGGTTCGTTATTCTCAACATCCATTATGAGGTCTTCAACCATCAAATTTATCAACTGAGGCAGGGAATTTACAAGGGCACCATTGCGAGTGAGGGTAGCAGCAGGGGTCCTAGTATGGGTCAAGAAACTCATGACTGGAGTGAATTGCAAATCCCTGATGAGGTTACGGGCAACTGGGCACAGAACTCTTAACTGCTCCCTGGTGACCTCGTAATAAGGAGCTTCCTCCCCTTGGATATCTTCCAAAGGGGAAGGACCGGTGTCATCGTTTATGGCCTCCCCTTAGGGAGTTTGTAACGGAATATTACTCGTGTGCTGGGAGGCTGCCATTCGGCCCTCCTTCTAGCGCCAATTCTGTTGACGGGAAAATCTATCCGGCCAACAGCAGGGGATCTCCCCGGTTAAAAGTCCCGACTAGACTCTAAACCGTTTGGAATAGGGATCCCATCCGAGGTGTGGGTCTGGCTACCGCTTAATTCTCTTTTCCTTGGGTCTCGATAGGACTTCAACGGACCTGCGGACACACGCTTATTCGGATGATACAAGATACATGATTGATGAGTTAAATGAATATATAACACTACGCGTAGCAAGTTGAATAATAAAGCATGGGGCCAAAGGAAACGTTGTCAACAGCGTATCATTAGGGTCATGCTTGTATGCTATTCTAACCACAGAAGAAACAATTATTTATGGAAAAACACCCTTCACTTCCTTAAATGGTTTTGGTGAAAATATAAATGTCAGTAAACAAAGTTATTAAAATTCATTGAGAAAGCGAAATAAACTTAGCACCATTAACACATATTTAGAAACTATAATGCATAAATGACGTAATTGACAACACAGTTTCATTAATCAAAAGATGTTAGAAACTGAAAACGAAATACTCATAATGTTCACACATAAAACCACATCAGATGAAAAAGGGATTTAAAAAGTATCTGTATTCATATCCAAAAGTGTGTAGTCCTCCTAGACAATACTCTCTAACTCTTTGAGTCCCAAAAAAAATATCCCTACGATCTTCCCGAAGGAAGTTTTTATAGACCAAAATTTTCCCTTTGGGCTACCAGACTCTTCGCTTTCCTGACCGTTGGGCTACCTTACGACCTGAATGGAGGATGTGACTTGCGACTCAATTGGATAGTGCGACCTGCGACCCAGTTGTAAAGTGCGACCTGCGACCTACTACCATCTGATCATGAGAATGTGCGCGTGATCGTGAGGTCAGGGGCATCAACTTGTTGCTCTCTGAGAAAGTTTTGCCACGCATGATAATCTTCCGCTACTGGGGAAATCAAGGGAACTTCTTCCCTTAACCGATGCAGGCACTCCAAGGCATTTAGAATCAGAGTCTCTCTTTTGAGCGTGACTTGGTTGGCTAAAGAGGCCAGTTTAGTGTAGATCCAAACTAGTGTAACAATGAATTTACCCAATTTCTCCTACGATGCTGCAAGGTCAGGAGTAGCAGCGGCCTGTCTGATAGGTTGCAAAAATGTTTGAATCTCCTGATCCACCTGTCCCCATGTCTTTTCCTCGCTCAATGCACCCAGCGATGGAATGTGGTGTAGTGCATGCATTGAGTCGATGACGCTGATCAAATGCTCGTATGCGGCCATTACCTTTTCTAGGTCCTTGGATAGCTTATCCTTAGACTGAATTTTAATCCGCATCTGGACCTTGGCATCTTAGGTGTGGATCCAGTCTTTCTTGGGCAAGTTCTCTGGAGCCTGTGGGTACCGACCTGTCCATTCTATCATTCTGTCCAAAGCGGCGGAGGCCTCCCTCAGTTGCTCGCTCCTCTGCTTAGTCTCTGCTTGGGCTCTCAGTAGGAGAGAAACTATTTGTTTTATAGTGAACATTTGCTCATAAACCTGCCTCATAGTGACCTCCAATACTTCCAACTCTCTTCGGACGGTGAGAGGTACTTCGTTAACAGGAGGAATTTTGTCTTGAAGTTGTTGAATTTCCTCCTTTAACGCTATCTTTTCTTGCTCTGCCCTTGCCTCCCTTTGCTCCGATTCTTGTAACTTATTTTGTAGAGAGAGGATCTCTCTACCCATCCGGCTTACATTTTCCTCCGTGGCTGCGGCAAAAGAAGTGTCGGCCGATGCTATCATTACTGGGTTAGTCCTAGTATCCAGGACTATATCTTTCTCTGTCGTGGTTGTGATTGGGGCAGAAGGGTTTCGTACCAGACATCTCCCTTTCTCCTGTCGGATATTGAAGGAGAACTGATCATATGTGAGCCTTGTAAGGTTAAATACTTCTTCTTCTTGCCCTTTGTAAGAGCTCGGCTCAGAGAGTGCAAAACCTGTATTGACTACAGGCACTTCGATGGGCTGCAGCTCAGTTTGTGATTCTGTGACTGGAGGAGATGTCTCGATGTTCTTTGATATTCGGTCTTCCCCTTCTTTTATTTTCCTTTCTTCCTCTTCTTTCTAAAGCCACTCTGCTTCTACCTTCTCCTGTTCTTCTTTTCTCTTGCGCTCTACTTCTGATTTTTCTTGTTCTGCTTTCTACTTGCGCTCTGCTTCTGCCGCTGCTTCCTGTTCTACTTTCCACTTGCGCTCTGCTTCTACCGCTACTTCCCGTTCTTATTTCTTCTTTCATTCGGCCTCCACTTGATCTAATTCCCTTTTGAGCTGTCATTCCACCTCAGCCTCTGCCTCTTGCTCTTCCTTTATTTTTTGGGCCTCTTCTGCCGTCTTCTTCTTTTGCTCTGCCTTCAGGTTCCTTTTATGCTTTTCTTCATCCTCTTTTGTCTTATTTTTAGTTTCGTGCTGAGCTTTGGCCTCTTTCTCTTTCTATTGGGAAGTAGTGTTGTGACTTGTGATGGTTCGAGGCTTCTTGGCCTGAGAAGAAGAGGCACCTCCTAATTCACGGATTCTTTCCTCCAACGTGTGATCTCTCATATGGCCGTTCGAGTATGTTGGTAGCTCCATTTGAACTTGGCCCATTTACGGTGATCGGGACTATCCTCTCGGGGTCACATGTACCGGTGATCCAAAAGGCCCTGGGTGGAAACCTCTCATTTCTTCGCCACGCCTCTACCTCTCTAAAATCCTTGACCGTGAAGGCATCGATGGTGAGCGGTGAGTGTAGGCCACAACTTTTTTCTCACCTTTAGACAAGACCTTAGAGAAACCAAAAAGTCACATGATAACAAACTTCACCGAAGAAGCATCTTATGCATAAAAAATTGGGGCATGGCATGGGGAGTCTTGAATGAATCAAAGACTCGAATAAAGGTATATTCTGCGAGTGGAAAACCAATGTTCGCACCTTGGCTAATGTCTCCATGGCTCGCCAGGACATGCATGGGGTATCTTGGCGAACAATTTCCTACAGAGCGTCGGGATGAAGAGTTGTGGAGATTGACTCTATATATTGCTTGTACTTATGGTCCCAAAATACCTTCATTTCTATGTGAACTAGGCGCAGCACTCGCTTTCCGGGTCCTAGCTTGTGTGCCCATCCCTCAAAGTGGCATTGGGAACAAAAAACATCCAACAGTAGGAATCCATGTAAAATTCGGAGGAATATCCCTCCTCATGGGTGCTAGTGCCGAGGATAATGTTTGTCTAGAGAGACGCAATCAGCATGTTGGCCCAATTGACACGAGTGTCATGCACAGTGACATAGTTCATCAAGGATACCCAAGTGCCACTGAAAGTGGTGGCATCGGGATGACCGTATATCCTACAAAGCATAGCTACCACCAGCGTATATACCTTCCTAAGGCCCGCCACTGGATATTCCTGATCCTTCTTGACTTTGAACTTTTCGGGTTCCTCCCACCACCCCCTCAAGGTATCTACTATGGCGACTGCATGGGTGGTGGCCCATTCTTCTGTGAAAGTCTGTTCTTGTTCTGGTAGCGTGTAGTAAAACTTAGCATCCGATCCCTTTAGAGTCACAAATGCTTTACCTTCATAGTCCTGAATTACCCAATTTTTGGGGTTAGTATTCTGTATGATCCATTGAATGACTTCTGCGCATGGGAATATAGCAGAGTGGGCACCTGCATAGTGGAGCTTCGACCTTTTAACTTGTATATATACTTGCCAGTCGAGGAGGTCCTCTAGGAATTCTAGCTGTGCAAATTCCTGGTATACTTGATACCAACTCATGTTGTCCCCTTTGGAAAATGTACATGAGGTATCCCTATAGATCAGAGGCGGAGACATTGGTATGTCCATTTCTTTGTCTTCTATCTCTAGGCTATTTTTTTTCTTGCGGGCCGCTAAAGGTCCCATGTCGCTCGAGTCTGAAGAGATGGAGACGCACTCTAAGTCTGCTTCGAATTCACTTGTCATGTTCATAAAAGAATCCCAAGATAAGAAATATGCCATAATGATAAAAGCCTAGGTACAACCTATTAATTTAACCAACTGAAACCATAGGAAAGGGTGAATTAGTGACTTACGACTAGGTCGTTGGGTTGCAAGGGTTGCGAGGTTTAAGCTTTCAAAAGGTAGTGAGCTTTCCACCTCGTGACCCTACGACCAGGTCGCGAGGTCGCTAGGTCGCAAATGTTTGAAAAATCGAAAGGTTGCGATCTTGTGACTTACAATTGGGTCGTTGGGTCGCAAGGGTCGCAAAAATCAGATTGGAGTGCAGCTGCGACCTGGCGACTCAGCGATTGGGGTCGTAGGGTCGCATGAGTCGCAAAGTCACAAGGGTCAGAAGTCGTATTAGGGCTAGCCGGGGGTTTTAACAAGCGACGCACTCCATTGCATTATTGTAGTAAATTCCCTTTCAACTTAAACAATGCAGGACTAAAGGATTGTTTGGATAGTTAGGGCATCTCAAGTCCTAAAGGATCAAAAGGACGAATTGTGGATGGCTTAAAAGGCTAAGATAGAGGGAATAGGGCAAGAAAAGGAAAAAATGAAAACAGCAGGAGGAAACAGAAACTTACCCGAGAAAATCGCGCTCCAGTTGGCTTGTCGGAAGCGTTTTTTCACTCTTCGTCGTGTGAACAAAATGCAACCTAGTGACCCTCCTATTTATCAAAGGGTTGCGCATGCGAGCCATTAATGAGGTCGCTAGGTCGCAAATGTCGCGTGTTTTAAGAGAGGTGCGACTTCGCGACCTTGCGAGCTCACAACCTGGAGGGTTGCGAGGTCGTGATTTTGAAAAATCTAAGAGATTTGCGACTTAGCGACTTAGAGACCTGAGAGGCCGTGGGCTCTCTAGGTCGCAAATTTGGGGAAAAAAACCCATTCTGCGACTCAGTGACTCTTAACTTTTCTTGAAAAAGATTTAACTACAGATTTTGGCTTAGCTTTTTCGATGCTCAGGGGCTCCCAAAAATTTTAGAGGGTGAATTTTTTTTTGGAGGGTGTTGTAGAGGCTACAACACAGCCACAACATCATCTCCACTAGGTCATTTCATAACTAAGTTGACATCAATTCCAACTATGCAAGACCATCAAACCAAGCATCCATCACACATACACATGGCAAGCAAAACCTCCAACTTGTTGACATAAATGCCAACATATATGTTTTTATTTTGTTAGAGAAACCCACTTGTGTTTGGAAGCCAAGTGGAATACAACCTATTTATAGTAGAAGGGGTTAATAAAGAAGTGGAAAAAGAATATTATGGTGCAACGATAGAAGTAGAGAAAGAAGTGAAAGAGGCAGAGAAGAAAGCGCAAGTGAAGAAAGCTCTCATTGCAGAGAAGAATGAACAAAACCAATATGGTTCTAAAGATGTTTTTTCATCATAAAAACATAGAAAAATGTTTTAAGCTATCCATGGATGACTACTGCCACATGTCATCTTTTATATTTTGCTCTTCATCATTAATATTTTGATTATCAATTTGCTACATCATAAGTTCATAATATAATTTATCTCTTTACAACTCTAATATATAAAATTTTCATTGACATTTTCATTTTCTAAATCATCCATTTTGTGTTCAACATTCATTGTTGCAACTTCTATGCAGACTTCATCAAAACATGGTGTTTCAATCCATGCTTTAAGGAACTTCAAATCTTCTTCAAATTTTGTTGTTTATTCTCGGTTGCTTCTAACATTTGTTGAAGAGCGAGCTATAGAAGATGACATGTGGTAGTAGTCCACATACAAGCGGACTTTTGAATAAGTAGAGGGCATCCATGGATAGCCTAAAACATTTTTCTATGTTTTTATGATAAAAAAAGATACAACAATGGAAGAGTTGCAACAACAATGAAGAAACTGAAATTTGGAACCTACAAAAAAGTTACAAAGATGAATTAGTTTGAAGGATATAGGATCTAGAAGAAAAGGAAAAATAAATCCAACGAAAGAGTTTATGTCAAAGTTTTGAGTCATTGTAAGCCTAGCTGAGACTTAGACCAACAGACATGTTTAAGTTATGTTAAGTCATGTTTAAGTTGTCAGTCATAATTAAGTGGGAGTGTTGGAGATAATTACTCATGTTGAATACGTTAATTGTTTTTTTAATGATCTACCTCCACCTCCTGCACCACCTCACCATTTCACACGTTCAAGGGGAGTCATCGCCATAACTCTTTCAACCTGAAGGGGCAATAACCGACTTAAATTTTGTATAAATATAGTTGATATGGGATAGAAAAAGGATGCAAATTCATTTTTGTACAGATTTGTATTTTATTTGATGTTTCATTGTTATATAAATTCATATCTGGTTTTTCATAGCAGTTGTAGGTGCTTGTTGTATTGTCTTTCATTATTATTAACAAAGACACTGTGTAAATAAAAAGAAAAAGAAGAGAAAACCCAAAGCCTTGTTCATAACTCATAACCCATTCCTTTAGACTTGAGTCGAGGGGGAAAGCCCCACTATAATCATTTGACACACCATGATTTTTGAAAAATTGCAGCAAGAAAATCCTGATTTAATTTCCCTTGAATTAAATTAGGAGAAAATAAAAATTCCACATCACAAGACAACTTGAATTAGTTAATTGAGTTGATATCACTCAGTTAGCTTATTTAATTCAATTTGAGGGCTTAAATTGAGTTGTGTATAATGATTCATAAATTTTAGGGCCTAGATCGAATTTAATTTCAGTTGTAACAATTTAACTCAGTTAAATTGAGTTAAGGTAAGTTAAACTAGTTCCAACTAGTGGAGGAACTAGTAGGAGGCCTAGTAGTGGGGTGCAACTTTAGTTTTTATCTAGTTAATTGATGAATCAACTAACAATTAACTCATGCATGCATGAAATTTGAGTTACCAAGTTGATATTTGAATTCAAAGGAAGTGTACTATCATTTTTATAATTATCCAAGTTGTATAGGTGGTGCATTGAGTCATAGAAGAATGACACAATTCTGCAGTACCTGAGCAAGTTTACACAGTGTCGTGATGAACTTGGCGGGGTCGATGTTACTGTTCCAAAATAATATTTGGTAGCTCTAGATCTATTGGGTCTTCCAAAGAGCTAGCACAAGTACCAATATTCCATTAATGGTAGAGATAAACTACGAAGTTGGGAGAGGTTATGGTTCGATCTAGTGCAGGATGAAATGAGGTGAGACAACCAAGATGGGACCTCATCCAAAGAAGTGGAAGAGGAACTTGCATTAGTCAGCAAGGGAAATACATCCAAGGGAAATAATTCCCAAGGTGAGGAGGGCAAGAAGAAAGAATTTTCCAACATCAAGTGCTTTCACTATCACGAATTCAACCTCTATTCCATGAAATTTCCAAAGAAGGAGAGAAATAAGGAGCCTATATTAGTAGCAGTAGATGAAGCTATAGCTTCAAAATTTGAGCTTCATTTCACTCTCATTTCACACATGGAAATCACAATAATGGGAATCATGTGGTATCTCGACATCGGTGCCTCATTCCATATGACAAGGAATAAAGATCTCTTCAGTGACTTGGAGGAGAAATACCTCAAGCAGAACTTTGAATTTGGAGATGATGGGAGGTATAGTGTGATCGGTATCAGTATAGTTACTTTTCAGAGGGATTCTGTCTCCCCTCCCAGACTCAAGGATGTGATGTTTGTTTCAGTACTAAAGAAGAATATTGTTTTCATCATGGTATTGGAAGAACATGGCTACGATGTGATATTTAGCGAAGGAAATGCATTCCTGAGACACATCAGCATAGGATAGGTGAAGCAGATCAGTGTGAAAGTCAAGAAAATATATGCACTTGAGATCAAATATTCAGGAAAATCCTTGAGGAGAAAGGAAAATATTAGAGACATGGTGGTTTAGGAGGAGCATGATTTACCTCTCAGAATGAAGCCTCAACAAGTTGTGGAGTAGGAACAATTGGAGAAGAAGAGAGGAGACAAAGCAGAAACATCCACTCAAGAAGAGACCTCCAATAGGGAGAGATTTTCAACCAAGTTGGTAGAAGAATAACATGCATGCATACCTCCATGTGTGAGGTGGGGCGACGTGAAGCAATAGTCCCAAGAGTTGCAAAAAAATTGGGCAGGGTCCATTGAGGTGTTTTTTGTCTCATGGATTATTACCTTGCTACGAGGGCCCACAATATTCAGTGTCAGGATGATAAATGTTATTCATACTGAGGAGTGTAGAGAAGTGTTCACAACAGATCAAGAGCCTCAGTAACAGATTAACAACAACAAAGGTTTCCCAGTAGACAGTTGAAAACTGATTTAGTGATTACTTTTTGTTTTTTTTTTTATGCTTTTTAGTTGCAGATGTTGTAGTAGAAAAAACAATAGTGAGAAGTTTTGCATTTAGTACATTAAAAAGGTGTTGGATCGGGGTAGATTTGAATAATTTTCTTGTTGAGAGGGAGTGTTGAAAAATGGCAGCAATAAAATCCCCATTTAATTTTCCCTTGATTGAAATTAGGAGAAAATTTAAATTCCACATCACAAGAAAACTTGAATGATTTAACTAAGTTGTTATCACTCAGTTAGATTAATTAATTCAAGTTGAGGGCTTAACTTGAGTTGTGTACTTTGGGTTCCTAGAAAAAAATATTTCTCAATTCTTGGCCAAAATGGATTTCTCTAGTGGGTTGCCAGACGCTTTGGATATATATTGGGGTCCCCTTTCTCTTTTTCAACAGATTTATATTGGGAAATCCCTTTAGATTCTTAGGATGTAATGCTACCAGACATTTGATTGATGCTTGTACATAGAGGAGGGGTTGGAAAGGGACAAAGGCACCACATGTTTTAGGTCTTACCCCATCGAACGAGTTTGACATTGGGACCATGCCAGATTCATTGGATAATGGCTCCACATGTTGTGTAGATATAGAGCCTCAAGGATCAGAGAGGTTGTTGATTTTGGCTATCCAAAAATCCATGTCATCACCCTCTCTTTCTCCATATAAGTAGCCTTTGGTGCTCGACATGGTTATTCCTAGGGGGAGCTTACTAATGGGGCCACACACCCTTTTGTCAGAGACTAGTATGCCCATGTCAAGATCCTCATGCAAAAAAAAAAAAAATACCATCCTCAACCTTTTTTTCAAACATCAATCATTAAATATGATACAAGGAATGACCTATTGGATTCAATCAGGTTTGGTACTTACCAGGGGAGCTCTTCCTCACCCCCATTAATGAATTCAGAATTGGAAACCCTGGTATATAACAACAATATGGACATGGAGCCTCTGACACTTAAAAAATATTTTTTTATGGAGAATGATGTGAGTGCTAGCCTTGAATCTACAAAGAATGTCACGGTCCACAGGAAGAAATACACTAAATATAGGAAAGTATCCTCTTGTTCTATAGTTTCTTGCGATCTAAATTCTAGTTTTCTAGAGGCGATGGAAGCAACCCATTCTCAACCTTTCGATCCTTCTAAGTATCATCGTTCTATTAGCCCTTTGGTAGGCTCTATGTCACAGGTCCTTAGAGGGCACTTGCCCATTTATTTTCTCCCTTAATGATTATCATATCCATCAATACATGGGGTTTGGGATCAGTGAATAAAATAGAACCTCTCCTCAATATTATTACAGTTAAACAACCTTCGATTTTTACGTATCTAAGAAAAAATGGTAACTAAGGAGAAAGCCAAAGAAAATTTTATCCAAAATCTTCCCAGCATGGGAGGTCTATACGGTATGTGATTTTGGCCTCTCTAGGGTCTTGATTTCCATGTGGGATCCAAAGTTCATTTTTTCTAAAGCATTCCACACATTTGTTGGGACCATATTGACCGAATACAATAGTGTTATAGCCGCGAGATATTTGTTACACCATTTTTTGGTCATCTAACCCATTATCGTTAGATAAACCCAAGTACACCATGTAAGACCAATTTTACCCCAAGTAAAATCACTTTGACCACATCTGTTTACATTTCTTGGTCATATTTAACCCAAAACAAGGTAATCAATTAAATAAATCATTATTTATTTAATTATTTCCTAAGAATAAGTTATTTAAATCATTATTTAAATACTATTCATAGTTAAATTTGACTAAATCATTTTTAAATAATTAAATAAACCATTATTTATTTAATTATATTCCCCTCATTTCCCTTAAATAATAAATGAATCATTTATGTATTTGTTATTTATAAATAAAGGAATTTACCCAAGTCAAAAACCCTTTTCCCTCCAACAAATATAATAAAATATTCCTAAAAGGCGATTCTAGAATGTGATTAATAATATTTTATTCATGCACCAAGTTCTAGAACACCGCAATATTTTGTTATAAATAGGAGGGTTTTCCCCATTCATTAGTCACCTCCATTGCATTAGATCACACTATATCTACTCTTGGTCACCAATTTCCTTTGTTTGCATTTTGAAATCCCATTGAGTTCCATGTTTGCTAGGGTTTTTTCATATTAACCAAAGAGAGGAATTTTAGATCTGAAACACTGAGGACTTCCAAGAACCCATCCCACTGAGGACAATTGGAAAACACCTTTCTTGTTTTCCTCTCAGGTGCCCCATTCTTTAATATAATATAAGATTCTTTTTATACATTGTTCTTGTATTGTTCATTGAATGCATGGAGCCATTTCACATTTTATCTGCTTAATGTCTTTTATGCTTAGATCTAATATTACGCAGCAAATTTAAAGATATTTTGCAGCCATGCTTGATGTTAGGGCTACTTGATATGCATAGCTAAAGTGATCTTTTACGACGAAAGAATCACACTAACAATTGGCGACTCCACATGGGTTTTCTTTTGCGACCACTGTCGTTTTCTCTTTTCCTGCATATCCAGTTGTTTTAGACCCTAGGGTTTCTCTTCCATTTTTTATTTTTCCTATTTTTTCCATTTTTATGCTAGTTTTCTCCTCTAAAACCCTCAAACATTAAAATTTCTAACTTCCGTGTGTTTCTGGCCTTTTTGCGCAAGTGACTGACATCAACCGCTACTGAGACGTCAAAATTTTCTAAAATCTACCGCCGCCAGACCCGGATCTGCAGGTCGCACTTATCAGCCCAAAAAGTGCGACCTGGCCTTGAGGTCGCACTTTTCTGCCTTAAATCTACGACCTGGCCTGAAAACAGGCCCAAATTTATGACCTGACATTTTTTCTGCAATCTGCCAGCACTTTTTCTGGGTTTCACTGAAGCTTCTGTCAGGGTTTTCCAGCCTCTGTCTCCACCTGTTCAGACCTGTTGCTGATCTATTTCACTCACCTAAGTGGGACTCTTTCCCCTTAGGGCTTCAATTCCCTCCACCTTTTTTGGGAGAGTTTGTTGATGTTTTCAGACGTCTACTTTTCCAGAAGTTTCAGCCTTATTTTAGATCTGATACCTCCTATTCTGATCCTCACAGTTCAGCTTTTCTTCCCTTTCTATACACTGCCTTTCGCTTTATTTGGGTTCATCTCTAGGGTCACACCTTTGACCCCCTCTTTTTAGCTGATCTCCCCTTTTCTCACAGCAACCTTGCCCCTGCCTCTTTGCTGCTTTCTGCACCACTTTCCAGTAGATTTCTCCATTAGATCCCAGTCCCTCCGGACCTTAGATCGATTGGTCTCTTGTTAGCGTGCTCTGCCCCTTCTAGACTATTTTTGAGAAACCCACCTTCTTGGGTTCAATTTCTGTCTTTTTAGTCACTACTTTTCTGTTCTTTCAGTTTTATTTACTACAGATTTCTTTTCCATTACGCAACACACTCTTTCTTTTACTCTCAAAACATCTGGGTTTAATCAATTAAAATTAATGCACGCCACACACTGACCCTAAGTGAAGAAGAGCCTGGTTAACACCGCCTGGCACAGACTCTAAAATTAATTGACACTGCACCTCCTTGCCCTTGTCACGTCTTGCTTTTGCACCTTGCTGCCCCTATCGGTCTTTCTTCTTCCCGTCATCATTGCACCTCCAAGGCGTTTCTCCCGGCGACTTCTTGGCCTTCACCCTCAGTTTTCGGTTGGTCGACTTCCTCCTCCCCGTTGTCATCGAGTAAGTCCTCCCCCGAGTCCGCCCTCCGACTCTTCCTCTGATTGTTTGGGTTCTCCCCGTCCTTCTGGTTCTCCCCCCTTTACCTCCACCATGTCTAGTTTTGGACCTAGCCCTAACCCCAGTTCTACTACCGGGTCCACTTCCAGTGGCACCACTACGGGACCTACCTTGACTTCCCCATTACTTCCGTATATGGCCGGCCTCAGTCTCCTCGACTTCAATCAGCTTATTAACGATACTATCCACCATGATGTCAGTTGGCCTGCTATGCCAACCAAACACCCCCCTGACATTCCCAAGTTCGAGGGCCTTGCCAGTGAAGATCCCTCCAATCATATCCGATCTTTCCACATGTGGTGCTCCTCTAATTCCATCACCGATGACTCCATTCGTCTTCGTTTATTCCAACGCACCCTCACCGGCGACGCATCCAAATGGTATTTTGATCAAGCCACCTCTTCCCATACCACTTTTGCAACCATTGCCCAAGCCTTTTTGTCTTATTTCTAGCTCCCTCTTCGATACGACATTGGCACTGAACTCTTGACCTCCTTTCAGCAATCCTCTTCCACACGTCTCTGCACTCATGTCCAGGAGTGGCATAGAAGACGAAGCTTATGCCGTGCTCCCCCCTTTGAAGATCGCATTTACATGGATTGGTTCCTTCGCTCTCTCTTACCTCCCATTGGCAAAGATGTCACCTCTCATTTCCCCCAAACCGAAGAAGCCGCCCTTTGAATTGCCTTAAAATATGACCTTATCTATGCCCAGTCTGGTTATGTTTATATTGTCCTTCCTGATCTCCCTAAGCCCAGGGGCACTAACGCCTCTGGGACCTCTCACTCTGCCGATGGTATCATCGGAGCCATGTCTCATACCTCTGCTCCACCTCTTATGCCCTATGGTTTCCCTCCCAGCGGGGCCAGCACCTCTAGCCCCTTTCCCCATCCCGGTAATATGTACCCAGGCTTTGGCATGCCTCCTCCTTTTTCCCACTCTCTTGCTTACTTCCATGTTGCCCCTTCTCACCCTTACCCTTATCCGCAGTCTGGTGTCCCAGCTCCTTCAGCATTTGGCCCTCTCGCTCCCTTGCCTCCTCCACCCCCACAGCCGCACTTACTACCCTCTCCAGGGCACGTATTTGCGCAACATGGTGCGACTACTCCTCCTCATCCTCCTCAACAGCAACGGAGAGGAAATCCACCCGCCTCTCGTAATCATGGACCCAATCCTTCTAGCATTGACTCGAACACCGCCACTCAGCCCCAGGGCTCCCAACCCAAGCAGGACAGGCCCCTTCAGACAAATAAGCCATGTTCATGTTGCAGTGTTTTCGGTCACTACACTCAAGATTTCCCCCTATTACCACAGATGTGACAGATGTGGGAGTCTCAGGCCACCATTCGGGGACAACACTCCTCTTCCCCTGTCCCCCCCATTACTTCTACCTCTCAGCCCGCTGTGTTTACCGATCCTTTCCCTCAACAAGGATTTGTGGCTACTCATGCCCCGGCATCCACTCAACCTTCTCCTTCCGGTTCTTCCAATTACCAGATTCTTATGATGTCCTCTGACCAACCTCTCACTGTTGACCTTAACCTTCAAACTCGGTCTCGTCAATGCTCCCCACCTCCCGTACCGCCTATCTCCGAGTCCCCATCATCAACTTCTACAGAGCCTCTATCGACACCCAATGGTCCCTTACAAATCCCTCCACCCAAAGTTGAGCTTCCCATCGAAATTCCTAAGGGCCCATTACGCTAAAATGCTGCCTCTGGTCGGGCTGCCCATTCCTATAGCATAGTAGATGATCTGGCACAATCTCCAGCTGCGATTTCAACACTGGAACTCCTCCAGTTGTGTCCTTCTCAAAAGAAAGCTCTACTATCTCCCGTGGGTGCTTTAGATCCTGCTAATGACCTATTAATTGTTTTTGACACCCGTCAGTCAGACCATCCCCCTCTTCCTCCTTCAGTCCCTTTCCAAATCCCAGTCAAAATCCAAAACGCCAATGTCGCTCGTTGTATTATTGATGAGGGGGCATCTACCTGTGTAATTTCCACTTCGGTTTGGAAATAACTCGGATCCCCTGAGCTGGCCCCTTCCACCATCACCCTCCATGTGTGGGATGGCCATGCCTCTCAACCCATTGGTCTTTTTCGTAACTGCCCTATCACCCTTACTAGTAAGACTGTCTGTGTCGACGTTGAAGTTATCGACGCCCCTCTTGACTACAAAATCCTTTTGGGGCATAGTTACACCTATGCCATGTCTACAGTCCCATCCATAGTCCACCGCAAGATGTTTTTCCCTCATAATGGCAAGATCGTCACCATTGACCAGTTATCGTATCATGAACCTAAATCTCAAACCTCACCTGAGTCCACCATTTCTACTGTCACCAATAAGAAAACTGTCAATTCTTTGATCAGTGTCTCCCCTGGCATCTAAAAAGATTCCTCTTTGCTTGGCACCTTCCCCGGTCCCCCCCTCCTCCTATCTCGGATGCTAGCTCGGCGAATGTTTGCATGATGCAATCGTCTCAGGCTGCCCTCCCGCAACCGGCTCTGGCCAGTCAGCAACCTCCACCTCATCCGACTCACCCTACTCCTAGCCCTTCTCCTCAGCTGTTTCCAACTCTCCCACCGGGTCCTTCACCTCCCCCTCACACCTTGGAACCTCCTTATTCTACCGTCTCGGTTCCCTCCAGACTCCCCCATTTAGACACCATCCCTCCTGGCCATTACTCCGTCGGTCAAATCCCTTTCCTTGGCCCTCCCCTTGGTGTCTATTCGATTCCTGTCATGGCCACCCTTTCCCTACCTAATTTAACTTTGGGCATACCGGTATGGTATCTTACTCCTCCAACCGCAACCCCTCCCGGCCACCCTAAACCATACATTGTCGTGACACCTGTTCAACCAATTCTCGTTGCTCCTCCCACCGCTATGGTACCTCTAGCGCCATCGCACGACCCTCCTCATGCTGAGACTGCTACAGGTAAGAAAAGAAAAACTCACAGGGGGGCATCCAAAGATAAAGCCCCCACTCCTGATCCTACCCCCCTTCCACCCACCAAGCCCTGCGCTTTGTGTGATGCTGTCGGTCACGCCACCCATACTTGTCCTGAGTTGCCCCGTATCCAACCCATGGTCAAAGTCGTGTTCCCTGATTCGTCAACCCCAGAGACCTCTCTTTCCCCCACCCCCATAACCAAGAACCCAAAGGCCCTTCACACCAACAAACCCTGTGCTTTATGTGGTGTCCATGGCCATTATTCTCACCATTTTCCTCGCCTCATGCATTACCACGCCTCTTTAGAGGTCATTCGCGAGTATGAAGTGGAACAGAATCAATCCCCCTCGCCTATCCTCGCTCAGTATGCGTTGAGTTTACTCGAGGATCCTCCGGCCAACATTCACATCCCTCCCCTCGATGTTGAGATGTCCAAATTTGCTGCTCCTCTCTTGTACCTTTCATCATCCGCCCAACCCTCAGAGTACATCCCCTCCGTATCCACTCCACCTTTTTCATCTGATCCCCCTTCAGCGCCATTCTTGGACTCTTCATGTTTTGACCATATTTTTACTTTCTCTTTAGTCATCTCCCCTGATGACCCATTTCTGAGCCTTTCCACCATGAACGATGATCTTAGTAGCTTTGCAGCCTCTTGTGGTTTCTACCACCTCCCCCTTTCTTCCCCTAACCCCGATATTCCCATTTGTCTCTATGATGTACATCACAACACCAGTCCCCGCTCTTTTTCACTTCTCTTCTCTTGTGATTTTTTTCCCTCAACCCTCTCATCCACTCATTACATTGGTTACGCCGATGGCGCGAGTCGGTATTCCCAAAACCTCGCCTCAGCTGCTTGGGCCATCTTTACTCCTGGGCATACCCTTGTTCTCGCAAATGGGGTCTGCATTGGCATCGCCACTAATAACCAGGCCGAGTATGATGTTGTTCATGGTCTCCTAGCTGACGCTCTCTCCCATCGTATCCTCCATCTTCAAGTTTATTTAGATTCCCTGCTTATTGTCTTACAACTTAATGGCGTCTACCGTGTGCATAATCCTATCCTGTTTAGACAATATTTACGGGTGAGACTTTTGATACGGGAATTTAGATTTATTTCATTCAACCACATCCCTAGAAGTCACAATCACTACGTAGATCAGATTGCAAACCATGTTCTAGATTGGAATTTATCACACATAAGACAATAACATTCACAAAAGACACATCAAACTCATATATATATATAACATATGTTTTAAAGTCCATATACTTTGAAACATATGACATGCCCATAGCATGTTACAAAAACCACTACTACAAAAATGGGTGGCACCACTTTCCCCTACATCACTACTAGAGGGCACCACCTGTCCCATGTCTAATCACCATCTGGAGGATCCTGCACCAACGTCTCTTCTCCCGCATCTCGTAGATCACGCACCGTCTGCCCGGCCATCGCCATGCGTCGCATGATCCCCCGCCATTCCGAGGGGAGACCAATACATAGCTCTATGTATCGGTCATCTAAATCCTGCCATCCACGCTCTAACACACCGGCCAGCAGTCCCTCACATCTACGACAGAGATCCTCCACCAGTGCGGCCATCTCTTCATTCCGTCCTGTCCTTGATCCACTTGCGCCTGCAGTACCTGCTGCTGCTAGTCGTCCCATATATCCAGCTGGTTTAACCGGAGCTATATCTGCATCCCAAACAATATAAAGATTAGTACCATGAATAATAGTCACAAACTATAAAAAAGGAACAAAATAGATTAGTTGCTTGTCACTTACCATCCGGTCCCCATACTTGCCTAGGCGGTAGTGGCAAGTTTGGATCTCCCCAATAACTCATCCCACTATAGGGGTAGTCGTCTATGTATAACGGCATTTGGTCCCAATGGGCAAAGAAATCTAGTCAAAACACCCTGTCGATCACCCCTCCTCCTCTACTTAGTAGTCGTCCCCACCGACGCATCCGAGGCTCTCTCGGGCCCCCATCTGGAAACTGTATGTGAGGACGTAAGGTCAAGATCTTCTCAAAGAAGAAAGAGCACAATACTGTCCCATATGCACAATCATGATTCACTTTCCACTTACATAGCGACAACTGTCGTTTTAGCAACACCAACATCATCTGGGCCCACCCATATTAGGTCCCACCCAACACACTCTCTACAATCATCATCTTCCCTCCAGTGATGTGATGGAGTGCCTGACTGCCCACGATCCGCAACATTGCTGCAGCCACCGCACGGGTCTCCAACCTCTCTAGATCCCCAATCGATATCCGAGTCCCTTTGACTCGGACACTCGGTCGACAATGTATCTCCACAAACTCCATAATGTTATGCCCCCATGGTAACACTGGCTGCGTATTCCCCACCATCCCTTTGGAGGGTGTCCAGTCAAGAATACAAATCCTGGACTGTCAGCTCGATCCTATGCCCCTGCACTATAAACACCTCATGATCTGGATCCCAATAAATGATAATCCGGGCTAACAGTGGCTGACTAGCCCTCATCAACGGATTCTCCAGAAATTTCAGAACCCCAAATCTAGCCAGTGCACGATGGAAACCCTGATCTACTTCGATTTCTGTCCGCAGTGTACCTAGATCTCTCTCTCTCCATTTGATCTGTATAACTGCAATATCTGCACAAAAACACCATCTTTTTCAGTCTACAGATCATCAAAACTGGATTAAATCAAACCAAAACTGAATCTCAGCCCAAAACAGCACTGAAAACCCCTCCCTCTCACAGGTCGCACGTTTCAGCCAAAATCTGGGCCAGGTCACACTTTTCAGGCTCAAACCTGCGTCCCAGGTCGCATTTTTTGCCCCAAAAAGTGCGACCTGGCCGTGAAGGAGAGGTAGGGGTAGTTACTGAGATTTCAGGCCCTAATTTGAACTTTGAATCCATCAAAAACAAAGAGTAAGATTAGACCTCTTACCTGCAACTGATGAATCATGATTCCAACAGTCGGTTTGTACGCTACGATCACCGCAAGATTTAGGGCCTTCTCTTCTCTCCACATTCACCACAGCTACACAAGCAAATGAATGATTTTTGAGGGAAAAAGCCTTATTAGAATAGAAACCCCTCTTTTTTCTTTTGCTAGCTGCGACTAAACAGTAGCCCTGTTTGACAAACCGTCTGCACCGTTGGAAAGCTCTCATCGAGCACTAAAATGGGTGTTTGTTAATTTTTCATGTTTTGATACTTCACCAGGACACATTTTGTCCATGAAGGACCTTTTCATCTCTCCTCAAAACCGAATTTCTTCACTTACAACACTTGTACATGGGGGCACCGCTTTGCCTCCTTACTTGTCTTTGTTCGTGTTGATCTTTTTCATGAGATACCTTATTGTACTCATGTTTTTACGGTCCCCCATTGGACCTTTACTATATGGCAGCACCATCGAGTCGCCCTTGTTTATAGCATCCGAGTTGAGTCATCATCAGTCCCAGAGTCTATCTCGCATCCCTTTGTCTCCCGTTATAGATCTCCCTCCTTCATTTCTTGGTCCCCCTCTAGTATTGCACCTTATAGCCCTCAGTCCCATTATCCCCTACCCCTCATGATATTGTGTCAGTCGCTGCCAAGCCATTCATGCCTTTTATGCTCTAACAAGGGAAGTCATCCATCCATCACTCGGTATCCCTCATTTCATCATCATTAGTGTCTATCTGTTCGTCGCTCTACTATTTTCCCTCATGCCTTCGTTGGGGTTCCCTTATTGCCTCCCCTATGGCAGACCTACTTCTGTCGACATCAGCTCATTTCTTCCAGAAGCCAGGTCTAGGGGCAGTGTACATTGGTTCGAGCTCTTTTCATCATGATCATGATCTATACACTTGATGGTCCAGTGATACAGCAGTATCTATTAATGATTCCCGGGCATGTGTGAGATGTCTCAACCCTCATGAGGGGGTGGCCCTGCAGGCAGCCCCCCACATGCCCGGATGATTTCTTCATTTTCCGCCCTTGATGCAGCTCCTCTCATTTGACGATATCAGCCTCAACCGCTTGCAGCGCCTCTTCGATTTTCATGTATCAGTCAGATTTTGCGAGCCCTTCCCCGTGTGTAGGGGGAACTTGGGCGTATTTATCTCTCATGTACTCAAATATTATTGTATAATTCCTAACGATTCTTCCAGGCATGACATGTATGTGGGATTCATCATTTTTGTCGTTCATGTTCAGGCCACACTTTACTACAGTCAGTTTCCTATATTTTCCAAGCTACTTATTCTTTTTTTTGTATTATTGTCTCGGCGGGCATAGGTATGCCTCCCCCCGCCGCCTTTCACATTAGTACCACACCATACACTTGAGACTTGTTGCACCTATAAGTCTCTTCTCCTCAGGGTCTAGTCCTCCACCACTTTAGATTATCTTACATTCCTCTCTTTCATTTCTTGCTGTCTAGTGATTGAGTTCTTACAACGTACTTCGGTCATACGATTTTCTCCTAACACTCGTACGTTGGGGGGCAATCTGTTACACCATTTTTTGGTCATCTAACCCATTATCGTTAGATAAACCCAAGTACACCATGTAAGACTAATTTTACCCCAAGTAAAATCGCTTTCACCACATCTGTTTACATTTCTTGGTCATATTTAACCCAAAACAAGGTAATCAATTAAATAAATCATTATTTATTTAATTATTTCCTAAGAATAAGTTATTTAAATCACTATTTAAATACTATTCCTAGTTAAATTTGACTAAATCATTTTTAAATAATTAAATAAACCATTATTTATTTAATTATATTCCCTTCATTTCCCTTAAATAATAAATAAATCATTTATTTATTTGTTATTTATAAATAAAGGAATTGACCCAAGTCAAAAACCCTTTTCCCTCCAACAAATATAATAAAATATTCCTAAAAGGTGATTCTAGAATGTGTTTAATAATATTTTATTCATGCACCGATTTCTAGAACACCCCAATATTTTGTTACAAATAGGAGGGTTTTCCCCATTCATTAGTCACCTCCATTGCATTAGATCACACTAGATCTACTCTTGGTCACCAATTTCATTTTTTTGCATTTTGAACTCCCATTGAGTTCCATGTTTGTTAGGGTTTTTTCATATTAACCAAAGAGAGGAATTTTAGATCTGAAACACTGAGGACTTCCAAGAACCCATCCCACTGAGGATAACTAGAAAACACCTTTCTTGTTTTCCTCTCAGGTGCCCCATTCTTTAATATAATATAAGATTCTTTTTATACATTTTTCTTGTCTTGTTCATTGAATGCATGGAGCCATTTCACATTTTATCTGCTTAATGTCTTTTATGCTTAGATCTAATATTATGCAGAAAATTTAAAGATATTTTGCAGCCATACTTGATGTTAGGGCTACTTGATATGCATAGCTAAAGTGATATTTTACGACGAAAGAATCACACTAACAATATGTATCATCAATATTTATGCCCCCTATTCCATTCGAATAATCTTCTGGGATTTCCTTGCATCCTACAATCTTATGGACCTAAAATCTATCACTTTGGCTAGCGATTTGAAAATGACTATGGAATTTGAGTAGGTTTTACGGCAGACAGGAAAATCCAACTCATTTTCTGGATACTTCAAAGACCTATTTTCTCAAAAAGTACTTATGGACGTTGTCCCATGCCCTCTCGAGTATACATGGAGGAATGGGAGGACTGACGAAAAAGGAATAACCAAATGTTTAGGCATGTTCCTTGTTCATTCATTAGAAAGGCTAAAACACCTACAGTCATGGACCTATGTCTTTGACACATCTAATCATGATGCCATTTTTGGAATTACTCCCAACCACCGCCATGAAAAATAAGTGGCAACAACCCAAACTGAATTGAATTTTTGTTGCAGGGAAGGACACAACCCAGTTTGAAAATCTGGAGACGCTTTCTCTCAATCCACGCAAAATTCGAAACAGAGTACCAACAAATATACTATGTGTTTAATTCCCTTCAGTCGTTGACTTGCCTTTGCCTGCACTTCGCCGCCCACAAATTTTCTTGTTTACCACTTAAAGTTTCATTGTAAGTTATTTCGCCACTGATGCGATATTGGCAGGACCCACCACATATCCTCACCGCATTAACCAAACCATGAAAACTTTCATTATTTTTTTTATTCCTTATATTTATGCATATCGCACTTACCATACTGTACCGCATCACCGCACACATGTCGTAACATTTAACATTTAGTTCTTAAGCCCCGCACTGAAACAAATTTTTCCGCTGATGAGATCCGGCAGGACCCATCTTACCTTATTTCTGCATTGCAAACTGTGCAAACCTTTGTATTTCCAAATTACAAACTTTGCAAACCTTTGTATTTCCGCATTGCAAACTTTGCAAACCTTTTACACATTTCACACTTAGCATAGTTTTAAGCTGCATCGCCCCCGCACTTCACAAAGTTTTTCATTTAAGTTTTAAACTCGCCCACAAAATTAATTTATCCGCGATGCGATATGATCACAAAGGGGTACGTGGCAAGCTCAGGAGGATAGCGCAAAAGTGCACATCACAAATCTCAAGAGATAATGGATAACGCCCACAAGTTATTGTTTTTAAGTTGCGATGTGACGTGCCACCTCACATCACACATCGCAAATTTTAAGTGCTTCTTGTATCGCGCAATGTGAAAAGTTAAAATATTTGATAAGTGATTTATGATGAGGCGATGGATGCGATGTGGTGTCATAGTTGAAACCAATAAAAATTTTAGGTCCTCCATTTTCAGTTTTGAACATTTTTTCGTGTGCAAACAACAAAAACAGAGTGGAGGACATTTTTGGTTGTTGAACGTTAGATCCACATTGAAATGAATTAAAGTTTCAGGCTTTGGCCAATTTTGTATAAAACCTATGTAATTTCATATTGTTACTGTGAAGGAATGAAAAATTGAATTTGGTTCCTCTCCTATGTTTCTCTCTTTTTCTGTGTATTGTTATTTCTGCATTTTAGCGCATTCTCTGTGTTGTAAGGGGGAACACATTCCTCTGTGTTTGTTGTATTCAATATTTCCAACATGGTATCAGAGAAGGTCTAGGCTCTCAGTGAAAGAATGAGCTCTCTTTATTGAATAAGCTGTAAGATTTTTTATAGAAGCATAAGTATCCAACAGTGAGAAAGCTTTTAAAATAGTGACAACGTTTTTTTTTTGTTACACAGTCAAGATGGAAATAGCAGGCACAAGCATGAAAAATCCACAATTACCACAATTCAATGGTTAGAATTATGATTATTGGGCCATTATAATGAAGGCCTTGTTTTCTTCACAAGATATTTGGGAGCTGGTGGATAATGGTTTCCAAGAACCAGTTGATGCAGCAGCACTTAATGCTTTGACACAAGCACAAAGAGATTTGTTGAGAGAAAATAGGAAGAAGGAATCCTAAGTCCTCTTCTGTATTTTCCAAGAAATACATGAGAGTATTTTCCCAAGGATTTCAGTAGCAATAAATTCTAAGGAGGCATGGGATACCCTCCATATAGCCTACCAAGTTATGGAAAAAGTAAAGACAACAAAACTTCAAATCTTGAGGAGAGATTTTTAAACTCTATGCATGAAAGATTCTGATAGCATAGACTCATTCTTCACACGTGATTGGGTTGGTTACCCAAATCAGGTCTCATGGAGATACACTTGAGGAAAGAAGAATAGTGGAGAAAGTGTTAAGAAGTCTACCATTAATATTTGATGCCATAGTAGTGGCCATAGAAGAGACAAATGATCTCACACAATTTTCAGTGGATGAGCTTCATGCATCACTGATGTCTCATGAGCATAGACTTAACAGAGCAATGAACTCCTCATTTGAGCATGCATTCAAGACACAAATTTCTTTTGGTTGAGGTAGAGGTCGAGAAAGATCAAACTACCGAGGAAGAGGAAGAAGCCCACACAGAGGTGGAAGAAGCAACCCTGCAAGCACAAGTTGAAGGGGCAACAATTAGAATCCAAGTGAAGGCTCAAACCAAAAATCAAGCACAAGGACAGAGGTATGATAAATCTCAAGTCCAATGTCATTATTGCAAAAAGTGTGGGCATTATGCCAATGAATGTAGAAATAAGAAAAATGACATGAGTAATAAACCTATTGTAAATTTCACAAAACAAAATCAGAACCATGGTAATGTGCTTTTAACTTTTAATGTAGCACAAGAAAAACAAGAAGATGTATGGTTCTTAGATTCAGGTTGTAGTAACCATATGACTGGAAACATAGCAATGTTTTCCAATCTAGATGAGAGTGTGAAATTTGAAGTGACAACGGGGACTTATAGTAAAGTCTCTGTCATGGGGAAAGGAAGAGTAAAAATACTGACAAAGAAGGGAGAGAAGAAGTTTGTGCCAAATAGAGAAGAAGATAATGGTGTTGGGGACAGATAATGGAGGATAGTTCCACAAGAAGTAATTTGAAGAGTTCTGTAAGTGTCGTATAGCACGAGAGAATACTACTCCATAAACACTGCAGCAAAATGGATTTGCAGAAAGAATGAATAGTACATTTGTGGAAAAGGGAACAAGCATGCTGAGTGGTGTCGGGTTAGGACAATAATTCTGTGAAGAGGCATTGGAGACTGCATGTTACCTGGTTAACATATCACCTTCATTAGTGTTGAAGAATAAGACTTCACATGAGGTATGGATTGGTAAGAAACCCTCTCTTTGACATCTAAGGGTATTTGGATGTGATGCATATGTACATGTTCCAAAGGAGAAAAGGACCAAGTTGGATAATAAATATGAAAGGTGCGTCTTTATTGGGTATAATGATGGTTTTAAAATGTTATAATATTTGGAACCCAGAAACAAGGAAGGTTGTGTACAGACGAGATGTGGTATTTAGAGAGGTGAAAGATGTTGTCAAACATGAATTCGTACCAAAGGAACCCGAGAAGATAGAGTTTGATCTAAAGGAGAAAGAATTAGACTATACAGTAGAACACGATTCATTAGAGGAAGAGCTACAAACTCCAGCTGTGATAAGATTAGTTCAAGATAGAAGGTAGCCAGAAAGGGATAGTCCATCTTCTTTCTATTTAAATTTTTCTTTATCAATCATTGATGATGATCCCAAAATTGTCAGGGAGGCAATGGATTTAGAGGATGGAAAACTCTGGAAGGAGGCCATGGTTGATGAAATAACATCCTTGCAAAAAAATGAGGCATGGGATCTGGTGGAGTTTCCGGTTGAAAGGAAACCTACTAGAAGTAAATGGGTGTTTAAGAAGAAGATGAATGCAGAAGGCAAGGTGGAGAAATAAAAATATCGGTTGGTAGAAAAGGTTATTCCCATGTGTCGAGAATTTATTCTGTTGATATTTTCTCTCCTGTTACTAAGGTAACTTCTATTAGATTACTTTTATTTTATTTTTTTGCATTTTATTTTCAGATAGAAGAGATGGATGTGAATACATCATTTCTTCATGGGGATCTAGAAGAGGATATCTACATGAAGAAACCTGAAGGATCTATGGTGAAGGGAAAGAAAAAACTAGTATGCAGGCTAAAAAATTCTTTGTATGGGTTAAAACAGTCACCAAGGATGTGGTATGAGAAATTTGTTACATACATACGGGGACTTAGCTTCACTGGAAGAAAAGAGGATCACTGTGTGTATTTTAAATTAATTAGTGACTGTGTTATTTATTTGGTCTTATATGTGGATGATATGTTGTTGGTTGGAAATGACAAAGAAATTATATATGATTTGAAGACCCAATTGTTCTCCAACTTTGACATGAAGGATCTTGGTACTGCCAACTATATTTTGGACATGGAAATGAAACGAGATCGAACAAAGAGGAATATAATTTTTTTTTTACCCTATGTTAGGTGGGAAAACCTGCCTATGGGTTTTTTCATGGTTTTGCAAATGGTTTTGGGCATGATGGTTTTCTTCTCATTGTATTGTGTAGATCTTGTCAAGGGAACTATGGTTATGTTCTAATCTAGGGTTAATGGATTGGTTTTTATGAATGCTCCGACATGTATATATATGTTGTAACATTGAAAGGAATGTAATGAAAAATCAAGTTGGTAGGGTCAATTTTGGGATCTAGGGAAAAATATTTCAGATAATTTCTATACACGATTAAAACCTACATCAACATTATTTCAACTCACCAAATACCATCAACAATTGAAGGATAGTATTGGATATGTTAGGAAGACATCACTTGTACACCAAGTTCGGTAAATGTGACCTTTTCAAAGAATAGATACAGTATCTAGGCCATGTCATTTCCGCTGAAGGAATAGTGGTTGATCTAGAGAAAATTAAAGCTATTATGGAATGGCGAGTACCCAAAAATGTGGCGGATATACATTCCTTTATGGGGTTAGCTGGATATTATTGATGATTCATAGAAGGATTCTCGAAGATTGCTTTTCCAATTACATCCTTGCAAATAAAGGTAAAATTATTTAGATGGACTAGTGAGTGTCAGAATAGTTTCAAAAAGTTAAAACATTTGCTGACCACCGCCTTAGTGTTGAGGGTAGTTGACCCCAACAAATAATTTGAAGTTTGTACCGATGCTTGTAAAGAAGGAGTTGGGGAAATTTTATTTCAAGAAGGAAGGGTGGTTACCTATGAATAAAGAAAATTAAAGGAGCATGAATAGCGATATTCAACCTATGACTTACAACTGACAGCAATAGTGCATGCACTCTGAGTATGGAGGCACTACTTGTTGGGGAAGAGATTTGTGTTAAAGACCGATCATAGCAGCCTAAATAGCTACTTTAAGCAATCTGATTTAAATGCTCGCCAGGCAAGATGGAATGCCTTCTTAAGTGAATTTGATTTTGATATACAACATGTAAAAGGTAAAGAAAATCATGTTGCGGATGCCTTAAACAGGAAATTGCATTGTATATATGAATTTTGTTATAATCAAATCGAATGTAAATTTTTAGATCAGATAAAAGAAGAAGCCGAGAAGGATCCTGAGTACTGATTTTTATGGTAGCAGATGGAGGAAGCTAGAAAATAGGGAAAACCTTCTGAATATGGAATTAACAAGGACCAATTGTTAACCTTAAAAGGAAAGTTATACATTCCAAATCGAATGAGTTTAAAAGAGCTGATCATGAATGAGTATCACCACAATAATTGTTCGGGACACCCAAGATACCAGAAAATATTAAAAATGATTAGAAAAGCTTTATTTTGGCATGGTATGTGAGGAAATATTGCAGAGTACTTTAAAAAAGTTTGGAATGTCAACAGGTGAAGGTGGAGCATCAACACCCAGTCGAATTGTTGCAGCCTATACCAGTACCTAAATGGAAGTGGGAAGTGATATCACTAGATTTTATTATTGGTATACCAAGATAAAAAAGACACAATGACTCCATTATGGTGGCGGTTGATAGACTGAGGAAGGAAGCACACTTCATACCTGTATAGTCTACTTACAAAACCATGCAAATAGCAAATATCTTCATGAGAGAGATTTTTAGACTACATGGCATCCAAAAGACTATTACATCAGATAGGGATGTGAAGTTTACTTTAGAATTATATAAGGCCCTATTTATGTGTTTGGGAACACAAATAAATTTCAGCATCACTTACCATCCCCAGAAAGATGGAAAAACTGAGCGGGTGAATCAAAACTTGGAAGATATGTTGTGTATGTACGTGATGCAGCAGCCAACGAAATGGGAATAATATACACATTTGGTAGAATTTTCATACAATAATGGTTACCAAGAGTCTCTTATGATGAGCCCCTTTGAAGCTTTGTATGGGCGACAGTTTCGTACTCTCATTAACTGGAGCAGTCTTGAAACCAAGTTGATGCTTGGACCGGAAATCTTGGCTGAGATGGAATCGAAAGTGAGAAAGATCAGAAAAAATCTAAAAGCGACTAAAGATCAGCAGAAGGTATATGCAGATAAAAAGAGAACTTATCAGGAATTTGAAGTGGGTGAACATCTGTATGTAATAATTAAGCCTAAGAAAAGCACACTAAGGTGGACCTCCTGTGCCAAGTTGGCTCCCAGGTTCTGTGGACCTTTCTAGACATTGGAAAGAGTGGGACCTGTGGCTTATCAGCTAGCTTTACCCAGCCATATTCGAGTGCACAATGTGTTTAATGTATCTATACTAAAAATATACGTGCATGACCCAAAGCATGTAATCCATTGGAAAAGCATTCAGGTAGGACAAGATTAAAAAAATATTATCTTAAAATACCAAGTTTTATGAAATTTTAATTCTATGTCTTACTGATTGCGAGTCAAAACGGGCGGTGAATTTCTGGTCGAACCTCAACGTATACTTGATCGGAGAGAAATCACGCTCCGGAGGCGAGCCATCACCCAGGTTAAAGTGCAGTGGAAGCACTTCAACTCGAATGAGGATACCTGGGAAGACGAAGGATTTGTGGGTGAGGCTTACCCAGAATTCTTTATTGATCTAGAATGACACAGAGGATGGTGTTTACTTCCAGAGGGGGAAGTTGTGACATCTAGCTTCAGTAAAAACTAAATTGCTATGTTATTTATTTTAAAAATACTGAACATTCATTTTTGAAAAAAGGGATTATGAAATATGAACATAAATTAATTCATTTTTGGAAATAAAAATTAATTATGGATTGTGGTTCCATAGAATTAAAAGAAGACTGATGATAAAAGTATTCAAGGAACTGATAGTGGTTGAAAAAAAAATAGTTAAAATAGTTACCTTTCCTTTGGGGATAAAAAGTGCATCCCAGTGAGGAAAAGGGGTCCTATGACTGAACATAGAAATGGGAGGAAGGAAGAGAGTGCAAATTCCTGAGTTGGTGGTGACCAGTGGAAACACTCATCGTTTATGAATCCTGGAAAAGAAGAGTACTGGACTAGGGGTCCCGAGGTATCTGTTGGTGTCCTGTAATGTGGCAGATTGGTAAAACAAATGACAGGGTAACATTAAACCAATCTTTGGAGTCCTAGGACCTAGCCTTCCTGGACTCAGAGAGGGCTCTCTCTATTATGCGAAGGATGTGAACTTGTTCGCTTTGTATGTTTGATTTTAGGCTAGTTGTTAAGTATATTTTGATTTTTTTTGGTTTTGAGGTGAAATTGATCAAGTAGGACAAATAGAAAGAGAGTTTATCAAATCAACAAGGCTATGGGGTCATATAAAGTCAAGGATGTCTAAATGATGGACAAGGTGTACTGCAGGGCCGATTTAGCAAGGTCAACAGATCCTTTGGGTGAGGTATGAGGTGAAATGAACATTAAGTTTGTGAAAAATGAAGAATTCTTAAACATATATTGTTTGAAAGTGAATACTCATGAGGCAGGGAAAACTATTAATCTCTATGAACAATACTCAAACTGATAAACATGAAAGATAAACATTCAGGTGAGACATAGAAGCATAAGAACTCCTAACTTTACAAATTCACCTTCAGCTGTTGGGAAAACATATAAGATAAAAAAATAAATTAATATATGAAGAGGGAACTCCTAAACAACATACATCAAACTATCAGGAACTGTGAAACAATTTGGTAAGCATGGACAAAGGGCAAGATCGAACGAGGCCTCTTTGACTTAACCTAATCAATCAGTATTTCATAGAAAGATTTCAGAAATAGAGTTTTGAGAACTTCAAATAACCAGGGCATACCTTGAATCAAATTTAATAGCTAACATATTTACCATTAATGAAACAAATGAAAATTTATTGGTGGACCTAAGGAGCAGTTAAGAATTCCTTATAATGACCAAGAAGAAGAAAACATCAAAGCTGTAATAAATAGGAGGTTTGAGGTGCTTCCATGATCATATCTCAACATATACTTTTCTGATCTACAAAAAATAAGAAGTATGAAACATTAATGGATACAAGAAGACATAAAAAAATTAGGGAAACACCACCATTCACCAAGCTATGGAATCTTGCACACAATGCTCCTCCACCATCAAGCCAAGCAAGACATTCATCCACTTCATAAAACCATTATTTTCTTCAAGCTCATAAAACTATGTATTGCTCTTAACATGTCAAGTTATGCCTAATTTTACAATGAATCCCCATGTTTTATATAATCCAAGAGGAGAAAGAGCTCACTAGAGAAACTAGAAGGCCATTGGCCAAAGCAAAATATCTAAAACTATCCTTGAGGCCTTACAAGGTCCAAGGCACAAAATATCTCTTCAAAATAGCCTTTTCAGAACAAAATAGAAAAATAATTGACTTTTAGGCTCTAACATACATGATAGAACTTGCATAACACACCTTTTCCTTGTCCTCACACAGGAATCCAGAAAACTGTCTCTGTTTTTGCAAAATTTCCAGGCGCACAACACCAAAAAAGACCTTTTTGCAACAAGGTTTTGGAGGCCTTCCCGATGTCGGAAAAGGCTCCGTGATGGACCGTTGGAAATATATGGATGTTCATTTCCAAATGTACTTTATTTTTTCCAATTTGATCACTAGATGATGCTAAAAAGGTGGAAAATGTGCAGAAACCCAGGGGCGCAACACATGCTCAAAAACAATGGCAGAAAGGTGAAAAAATGGTTGTTTTTGGACCTTTTGAGGGACCAAAACAGCTCCAAATGAGCTGAAAATTTATGAGCATATTCCCCTAGTGCCAAGGAATCAAAAAAGGTAAATTTTCCCTGTTGAAGATGCTATGAGAAAAAGTGCAACATCCAGGATGCTGCGCTCCTAGGCTCAAAAATTCACAAAAATCCAAAAGTGTCCAATTTTGCTCAAAATCGGCAAGTGAGTCCCTCAAGGGTCCCTACTGACCTGTAATGAAGTTTGAGCCAAGATTCCAAGCCTAGATTTTTCTTTTCCTTCTTTTAGCCTTAGGCGCCTCCTTTGGGCAGCTTTGAACTTTTTTCTAGCAAACTGATTTAGCTTTTTGTAATGTTGAGTCATCTTTCTTTGTAAGCCTAAATCCTTGTTTTCTTTCTCCAATTTGGCCTCTAAATGTAGGTTTTCCCTTTCAAGCCATGATTCTTTTTCATTTTCAATTTCTAAGGCTAGCAGCTCAGTGAGAGGGAATTGCTGCACTCGATTTGATTCTTCCTCTCTCTGTTTTTCTAATGCTCTCCTAAGACCCATAGTCTTAGGCCTCTTCCTAGCTGGCCTTTCTTCTTCATCATCTTATTCATAGTCACCCATGTACTCTTCTAGCTTCACTTGTGATTTTTTAGCCTCTCTTTTGTACTTGAGTGCCCGGGCTGCATAAATGGCAAGTTGGCCACTCATTTGCGCATTTTTTGTTTGTAGGAAATGAATGATATGTTTTGATCTTTCCAAAACATTCACCAAATCTCTAACTTGTGCATCCCGGTCTTGTAAGAGGGAATTAAGAATCCTTGTTTCATTTTCCCCATCACTGTTCAAATTCCCTCTCTTTTTCATGGCTTCTTTCTTGTTCTTCCATTTTCTTCTCACCTTGTCTTTCATGGGCTTCTTACCCTTGTTTTTCTTTGGCAATCCACCATTTCCTTTCTTTGGCAGTTTACCTCTACTCCTTAATGCCCTGGTGACATTGCTTTTTACTGCTTGAGTGACTTTACCTCTCACTGTTTTGAAGATTTTACCTTTCACTGCTTTTGGGGGGGAGTGCATGGCCCCTTGCCTATGGGAGGCATCAAACACATGCTTCCCATCTTTCTGATGAGGGATGAAGAGAGGTGTCACCAACTGGACTTGTTCAATTTGCTCACCTACAGCCTTAGAACTGTGTTCTTATCCAAGCATGTTTTTAGTGGACATATCCCTATCACTTTGCTGTGGGCAATCCTTTGGATTATCAATTTCAACATTTGTAATGATCTTACCACCAGGAGGATCTGTAGAAAGGTCATGCTCTGTTTCTGTGTGGTGGGAGGTGCCCAAGTCTAATACTTTTTAATCTTCAAGATTGTCCATGTCTTTACCCTTTTTTCTGATGTCTTGACTATTCTCATCATTAGGACATTTGCCATCATTTCCTTATGTATTTAAGACCACTCTGAAAACTATCCCCGAACTATCCTCATCATTTTCCTCTTTGTTGTGACTGTCTTCCTCTTGCTTCTTGTCTTTATCTGTGCTGATTTCTCTGCTCTTTTGCCCTTGGCTGTCAGTGTCTTTTTCTTTACTATGAGTCTCATCATCTTGTCCTCCTTCCTTACCATGAGTATCACTGCTTGAAACTCTATTCTCTCCCTGATTTGTAATTTTAGAGCTGCTGCTATTTTTAGTGCCTTCTTTTTGGCTATCTATTTCTTTGATGCTATCTTTACTGTTTTCCCCTTTGCTGTCTTCATTTTCCCTACTATTTTTTCCATCTTATCCTTGGCTATCTTCATCTTCTCTGTTGTTTTTTCCATTATCATCACTCTTTTCCTCAAGGTCTTCATCATCTTTCCCCTCACTGTTTGTATCATCTCTCTTGTCTTCATTATTGTGATCATCACTCATTGAATCATTTTGATTATCATTGTTTTCTTTAGGGCCTCCACTGCTTTCTTCAAGGCCATTTCCTCCTTCTTTACTTTCATTATATTTTTTCTCACCCTCATCTTCCTCACTCTTATCTTCCTCCCCTTCATCTTCCTCACATTTTTCCTCATTTTGATCATCACTGCTTTCTTCCTCACTCTCATATTCCTCACACTTTTCGTCACTTTGATCATCACTTCTTTCTTCTGGATCAATATTGATTTTTTAGGGCTACCACTGCTTTCTTGGGGATAACTTATGTTTGTAGAAGTTGTTTAAATAATTTTTTCTTGGGAGAGTGATTCATGGGAGGAAAGTGAAACATAGTCAGTGGAGGGCGATGAAGGAGAATGAGGAAGATTTTGAGAAGAGGATGGCACATTTTTCAATGGGATGGAGGATGAAGAGGTAAATTCATCATGGGTGATAAAGGATTCCCAAGGAACACCTTGTTGCTCCAGTTGGTGAGTTATAATGATTTTGACAAGAGAGTGACGAAATAGGCTTGCCATCTGCTGAGCTGGAGGCTTCTTTTTCATGATGGTGGACATCTTTTCAATGCTTTTGCAAAGGAAATAAGGTAATTTCAACAGCTTGGTCCTGGTAAAGTGCATGAGGATTCTAATATGATAGGAGTAGATTTAGGAGAAACGACCCTCACAGGTAAATTATTTCATGACAATCTTCATAAGGAGGGCATACATGTCCAGTAGATGGGAAAAAGGAAAATGGCTTTACATGCAACTTGACAGCTAGGCTTTAGAAAAGGATGATAATGGATCAAGTCAAGGTGTGTTTGTTTAAACCATTTCTCCCCTATGCAAGGGATTCTAGTGGCTTTAGAGACAACTTTGGTGGTCAACTCAAAATTTAACCCTGCCAGATGAACCTTATGCTTGTGAAGACTGAAGGCAAATAACTCAGTCAATTTAGGATGGATTTTGATGAGGAGATACAAATTGATGAAAAATACCTCTTGTAACTCTTCTCTGTGATAAGAAATAAATTATGTTGAAAACAACAAATTTTTACCTTTTTCTATGAATTCCTAGGTAGTGCTACACTTTTCCTTCAGGTGCGTAGCGTCTGCCCGGGTGGCCTCTGCACACGGCGTGTGCGACGGGCACCTTGGTCGGCGCGCAACACCCTCGGCCCAGGCACCTCTGTAGGTGGAGTATGCAAAAGCTGTAATGGTGGGCACGCAGCACCCTCAGATCGGGCGGGCTTGCACGCATGGTATGCGAAAGGAGGAGTGTTAAGCACGCAGCATCGTCAGGCCCGGGCAGCCCCTGCAAAAAGAGATGGGTGGTGGCTTGAGCGTTGTCGGGTGGCAGGCTCTGCACGCTAGGCAGTCAACAGAACGCGCAGCACTGACTTTCAGGTGCATAGCATCTGGTGCAAAAATTCACTAAGGGTGTCTACAGGCCCGCAACACCAAACTACAGGCGTGCAACGTCTTTGGTTTTCTGCCCACGAATTTTCTCTGCAGCTTTCAAAGCACTCCCTTCTTTTCCAAAGGTGAAAAACGAAGGAAAGGGGCCATTGGGGCTTATTTATATCTCCTTTTGAAATGATTAAGGATGAAAACCCCCTTTTCTTATAGTCTAAATTTCACCTTTCCATATTTTTTCTTTTGACTATTTTTTCAATGTGATAGCCTTTTGGAGCCAATCCTCTTTTTGCTTCTAAACCACTGTTTATTGTTCTGAGCAATTGATTTATTCATGATGGCATTTTTTTGTCTTTGCAAGGTGAGTTTAGAAGTTGTTGTGCCTCCATACTCCTTAAAACAAAGTTGTGACTGTCTTTTGTGTGAATTTTTAACTAACAGCCCTTGATTGTTACTCTTTTAATGAAAATGGCACCTAGATCCTTTAAAATCAGTCTTTCTCACCTTTTGGATTTCAAAATCACATATTTGATTTTAGTGGAGTTTTGTACTCTTTCACTTATGTTTAGGAGACAGCTTCAAAAAAAACTTTTACACCCACTGTTGTTGATGAAGGAGGTGTTTATTCCTATTTGCTTATCTCTCCAAATTTCTGAAAATGTCTAAGTAGACTTTCCACTGTGGGGTCAAAAAACAGATTTTGTGTTTTCAAACAAAGCATACCTATTGTTTTCTTCTTTAATGTCACTTTCCTTTCGTAGTAGTCTTAGTCCTTTCCTTTCCTTTGACGACGCCTCTGATGATTTTTGTCTTGTTTGCAGGGGCATGGAAAGAGGGTTGCTTTCCCTTTCATCTTATTTATGTTTTGAGGCAGAAAACTGTCTTAAGGGCACCTTTGCCAAAATGTGCCATGTTGTTGATGTATCACTGATTTTTCTAAGATTTTGCACAAATATTTGAATGAGCAGTATTTTACCTCTTATAGTGACATCAAGATATCTGCAGTAGCCTCTAGTTTGCTGTGCTTTTTAGCCCTCATGAATGATGTTCTGAGATCTTCTAGGTATCCCTGATTTGTAGTAAAAAAATTCATTTTCCTGTGTTTTTAGCTCACTGTACCTCTGTGCAAAATGCCAACTGTCTTTGACTGAAGCTTTTCTTTGGTGCCTTTCTTTTGCCTTGTTTTGATTTGGGCCAAACATCAATACATCCCTGTAGAGATGCAGATTTTACTATTGGTTCAAGAGGGGCCACCTTGGAGATTGTTTGAGTGCCTTCTTTTTAGAAAAATGACCACGTCTGCTCTGCTTCTCTTGATTCTACCTTTGAGCTCTGTTTAAACAGAAAATGCATGAGACATGATGGTGCATGACTTAAGGAAGACTAATAGATTTGTTAGCAAGGTTTCTAGGAAAGGGCTCTTGACTGATGGTAAAAAACAAAATTTTTAACTAGACACATGGATTTTTAAGATATTTTACCTAAGCACCATCACCTATAAATTTAGACACTTTGTCATTACTATGAATGGTTTTCTAGACACACTTTTGTCATCAATAGTGACTTGGGCAGCAGGAAAATATAAGGAAAGACTTGGCTTATCTTGGCCAGACAAATTTGGTGAAATAGGAAGATTTTAGGCATTAGAAGTAAGATTTGTACAGACAGAAGTAATAATCATGGACAGAGTAAGGCCTACCAGTCTAGGATGGGGTTTTGAGAGGATGACCATTTTAATCACTGTAGACAAGAAAGGGAAAAAGTGAAAAAAATTTCTCTGAGGGAATTTCTAAAGGACAAAATGATTGTTTGAATTTGGTTTCTAGAAAACCTCGATAAAGCATATAGTCATTTGAAAAGCTAAAAAATACTGATGACTAAAAGTGGCTCCATTTGGGGAGGGCAGCTCCTTTTTGGGAGGTATCCAGAATTGCAAATATTTGGCTTGTGAAGGCTAGTGCCTCATCCATTGGCGCAATTTTCTCTTTCATTACTGCTTTCTTGAGATGGTGCTTTGAAAACCTGAAGGCATGATTAGCTCAATTTCACTTTACCTACCCAACCTACCTTGCCTAACATTTTTTCTTCCTTGGGTGCACTTGAACTGGAAAACCCCTTGACATCATATTTTTGAAAGAGAGAACAAACTATCTAGTTCTACACTTGTATCCTCCACGAGAAAAAATTAATCTAATGAACTCCTTTTGATTTCTCTACCTACATTAGATCAATTGTCAAGATTAGGCTGTTTGACAAGATTTCATTCACTAGACTAAAAACATGAAATTCAAAACATGATTAAATTAGGATTAGACAGTCTGATTTGTCATGTGTTTGTGGCATAACAACAAGCTGCACACAAATGTTATTTTTGTACAAAATAAGAATTAGAAAAATCAGGGCTAGGATACATAGTTTGCTTTTCATCCCTATTTTCCTCTTTGGTTCTGTTTTGAGCATGTGGAACCAGTGTCTTTCTTTCCTAATCTACTTTATTTGATAAGTCAAGATTTCATAATTTGACTATCATTCTTTTCACTAACTTATCAGCAATCAATTTAAAACATGCTCAGCTATGATTAGGCTAGATAACTAAACAAGACATCTTTTTGGCACTAGTAGTGGCATTTATATTTGTGCACTTTCAGTATGAATATTTTTTTGAGTATGGGGCTGTACCATTTCTTTAGAAACTGCCCTCTTTTTCTACTTTTTCTGTTGTTTTTGTATTTTCTAAATTCTGACTTTTTCTTCAAACGGTGATATGTACAATGAGTGAAAATTTAAAACTGGGGATTTTTGCAGCAGTGGTACTTGAGCAACCTATCTTCAAAAGGATCTCCAAATACTCTTGTTCCATTCAGTTTTTGAAAAGAAAACTCAGGGTTGTTCTCACTTGTAAACATAGCATAAGGATTTTTCCAAGGATCTTTAAAAAACTCATGCTCTGCTTGATGTTTTTTATTACACTCTTGATCTCCATTCCTAATTCTGTTATACCTCTTCTTTGGGTAGAACAGGTATTCTTTGTCATTTTAAAAAAAAATGATGATATCATCAAAGTATACCATAGTGAATAAATTTAGGACTAGAAACATAGTTCCTTGGAAAGTGTCTCTGGTGTCCTTTAGATTGGAAAAAGTTGGTTTGAACTTGAAACTGCATCCTGTGAACTTGAAAAGAATCTTTGAGCTGATTGTTTTGAAGCGGTATCATCTGATGGTAACCTGAAATACTATCATGCAATGACACATGGTTAGAAACCCTTATATTTTGTGTAGTATGATCTATTTTTGGAAGGAGGTGAGTGTTGTTTAGGGAGGCTTTATCTAGGTCTCTAAAATCTAAACACATCTTATGCCCAACTGTTTTCTTTTTAAATGATAATGCCTCATCAAATTTTTTGTGTTTTCTTTTGAAAAGGTGATTTCTTGGAAAGGTGGTGGTGTCATGTTGTTTGAAACTGGTTTCTTGACACATACTAGTGTTCTGAAAAATTTTGCATAGTCTTGTGCTTCATAGTTTTTTGTGTAATGAAAAGATTTTAGACAACTCAATTAGCTCGGGTATCTCAAGATTGTTTTCATCAAATCCCTCAATATTAAATTTACCACACACCTTTTTAGGATCTACAGAAGTGCTTACAATGGTTAAATTTTCATTTGTAGGAGTAGAGTCTTTGAATGGCGAGGTTTTTAGGTAAGGTAAAAACATGAGGCTTTCATGACCCTGATTTCCAAAAAAATTTGTTTCATGCAGGTTTTTTAGTACTTCTATATAGGAAAAAGGGGGCAATTGTACTTTTGAGGTTTTTCCTTGGTTTGAAAAACTTGCTTGAGAATTTAAACTGTTTTCTGTTTTTGAAGTCTCATTTTCTAGTTCTTGAAGATCAAGTTTGTTTTTATCAGGATGCAAATTTTTTGGGTCATGATAGTTTTGAGTGTCCAGCTCATCATAGAGAAACTAGAGTGCCTGATGTGGTGTACCTAGATTTGTTTCAAATTCACCTATATGTTCATCAATTTCCTCATTGGTATGTAGAATGAAAGAGTTAAGGTCTGAATGTATAGAATAAAGAGGTATGTTGTCTAGTCTTTCTTGACTACTAACCATATACTTCATGTGTGATTCTCGGAATAATCTTCTTGTTTGATCAAACATAGGTATGGTGGCATAAGACATGTCTAGTTGAATATTTCCTTGAAGCTTGGCTCCCTAGGACCTGGATAAAATCATTTCGTACTTTGGAGGGATGTCAGCTACCACTATGTCCATGACCAGGTGTTTAGCATGTACTTGTGCCAAATTGACACAAAGATCTTTTATTAGGCCTAAACACTTGACTCTGCTCGAATCAAATGAGTACAATTCTTTGTAAGGTTTCATTATTTCTAGGCCTAATCTTTCCATCACTACTTTTGGCATGAGATTGTGAGAAGCCTTGGAATCTAGCATGGCATTATGTAGGATTTGGTCGTGTACAGTCAAGCTAATGTAAAAAGGAGGAATGGTTCCTTATCGATATTTTCCTTCTATTTTTGGTCCAAATAACAACTCAAGAGTGTCATCAGCCAGGTGTAAAGTGTCTACATCATTTCCTATGTTTAGGACCTTTAGAACCTGGGATTTGTATGAGCTTTGTGCAGTCAGTTCAGTGAGTGGCATGGTGATCTTAATTTTGGCAATTTCCCCTTCAAAACTAAAAGGTACTTGTATTTTAGATATATTTTCTTCGGTTTTCTCAGTTATAACCTTTTCTATCAGTTTATCTTGTTGAATTTGATTTGGGTCTTTTTCAACAAAGTTTTCTCAGGGTCCCTAGTAGAGGTACTAGGACAGCTTGGGTCAAGGTTTGTTTAGCTAGTTTTTTCTTTGTTCTAATCAGTTTTCTTAGCCAAAACATTATTACTATCTGTTGTTCCTTTAAGAATGGTTTCGAGAGCTTTATTATCAGCAGTGTCTGAGTTTTTTTTCCTAGAGTTGTCTTGGCTTCTCTTACTCCTAAGATCATATTTTCCTATGGACTTCCATTATGGCATTTTGTAATCCTGTTTCGGGATCTTCGGGATCGTCATTTTTTGTTTCACCTTGGTTTGAGGAGAAAAAACCTTGTTCTTCTTCTGTGAGAAAAATCTCACCCTCATTATTAGAGCCTATCAAGTTTAGATGATTTTCATTTGGTTGTTCAATATCTCTTTCCCCTTCATCAACATAGTTATCTTGGAAGGGTCTTCTGATCTGTTGATCATTTTCTCTTGGTTTGATTTGAGGCAGATCTCTTCTAAAGTTTTGATTCTGGTTTCTGTTTGGGGGGTTTGGCTGGTTTTCCCTAGGGGGTGTTCTCTCACTTAAGTTTATCCTTTCCATCATTCTCTCCATGGTCCTAACCAAGTTATCTATTTTGGAATCTAAAGAGGAAGTGGAAGGAATGGTCTCATCTCAGCAAGTGACTTTATTTTCTGATTTCATCCTAGCCCTCTTTTCAATGAGGTTGGCTTCAGCACTAATAGATCCCCTTTTCATTTCTTCTAAAGTTGTGGGGTCTCTTTCTCTTAACTCATATGTCATGTCCGGATCGAAACCTTCCAGAAATTTTACTAGTGCTAGGCTAGGTGGAGGTTTCATGTGAGGCGAGAGGGCGTTATTGACACTGTTGAACCTAGTGAAATATTCTTCAACACTTTCCCCTATGTTCCTTTTAAGATTGTTATATTCAGAAAGAATTTGAAGGGGATTTTTCTTGATTTCCCATTTGTTCATGAAAGTTTGATAAAGTGACGAGAGATCATGTATACTATTAGGAGTCAAGTTTTAAAACCATTTTTTGGCTTCTCCTCCTAGGCTTTGGGCAAATATCCTCATCTTCATGGTTTCTTCTTCTAGTTCCATGTAGTCAAAGGCATCATTGATTCTATCTACATGTTGTTGGGCTGTAGTGGATTTAGCCCCAGTGAAGTGCGGGATTCTGGATTAGTAATCATTTGGCAAAGGTACCAAAGGCTATGGTAACACTAAGGGTGCATACCATGCTGCCATGGTGGGAGCTAATGGTGGATTTACAGTGGGAGGATTTGCAATATGGGATGAGGTGATTTGCATAGTGGAGGTGTGAATGGGTGTGGTGGAAGTACTTGGACTTGTAAACTGTTTTAGAGCAGACTTGGGGTGAAAAGAGCCGAAGTGGTGGAGAAGCTAAAAATCAGGTGGTGTAGTGGGGGAGGCTTCTTTGCTAGGACTCTATTGTAAGTCTAAGGGTTCAAGATCGACAAGGTCGATTCTACTTTGTGACTTGTTTCTAAAAAGGCTTTTTGCGGGACACAAGTCAAACTGTGGGTTTTGTAAGGATGTAAGATGCTTGAGTACAGAGCTTGCTTTGTGAATAGTCTTATTGGTAGCTAAGTTTCCAGTTTCAGAAATTTGCCACAAAATATTTTCTGGGTCATCAACTATGATAGGAGGATTTGGGTCCAGATGAAATCTGGTATTAATTCTTCGTGAAGCCAGATTTCAAATTCAAAATTTAGAGAGGATGACAGTTGTGATTGATTTCAGAAGGTTGTCCTCTCTAGGATTTTATGGATGCTAGTAATAGTTTAAAAAACTTAATGGAGGCTAGTGGAGTCGCTAGGTGGATGTTTAGTGATTTTGAAGTCTATGGTCCACCACCAATATTGACAAAGGAAAAAAATTTAAGAATTTTCTTTTTAGAAATTTTTATGTAAACCAAAAACTTGTAAGAGTGTTCTAAAGCTAGATCAACATTTTGATAGGATGGTGAGAAAGTTAGAGTTCTGTTCTTAGGCTATTTAGTTGAGTTTTTATGCTTTGACAATTTTTTCTAAAGCTCTAAGTAATACTTAGTTTGCCACTGATTTTAGAGACTGCATCATGGTTTTTGGATTGGAAGGGTAAATTAACAGGATAGTAGGCCTATGGATTTTTTTGGTATTTGAACAGAGTAGTAGGCCTACTGGAGGCTAGTGGAGTCGCCAGGTGGATGTTTTTGTCTTGTAGAGACAAGTTTTTTGTGGTCCACCATCAATGACTGATAGAAACCAATCTAGGGATGTTTTTGCGAGGTTTTTTACAGATTTTTTATATGTAGCCTAGTTTGTAAGAGTGTCCTATACCTGACTCATCACTTAGCTAAGTTGGTGAAACAAAGAGAGTCTACTCTAATGGCTTTATAGGCTGCTTCTTTGATTTTAATTTTGAAGGACAAATGAGTCTACAAGAGTTTGCTAGGTTGTTATGTACTCAGTGGGTCCCACTGTGATTGCCATTATGTTGGCGTCTTGTAATTTGGCAGATTAGTAAACCAAATGACAGGGTAACATCAGACCAATCTTTGGAGTCCTAGGACCTAGCCTTCCTAGACTCAGAGAGGGCTCTCTCTATTGTGCGAAGGATGTGAACTTGTTCATTTTGTATGTTTGATTTTAGGCTAGTTGTTAAGTATATTTTGGTTTGTTTTGGTTTTGAGGTGAAACTGATCAAGTAGGAAAAATAGAAAGAGATTTCATCAAATCAACAGGGATATGGGGTTAGATAAAGTCTAGGATGTATAAATGATGGACAAGGTGTACTACAGGGCTGATTTAGCAAGGTCAATGGATCCTTTGGGTGAGGTATGAAGTGAAATGAACATTAAGTTTGTGGAAAACGAAGAAGTCTTAAACATATATAGTTTGAAATTGAATACTCATGAGGTAGGGCAAACCATTAATCTCTAGGAAACAATACTCAAACTGATAAACATGAAAGATAAACATTCAGGTGAGACATAGAAGCATAAGAACTCCTAACTTTACAAATTCACCTTTAGCTGTTGGGAAAACATATAAGATAAAAAAATAACTTAATATATGAAGAGGGAACTCCTAAAAAACATACATCAAACTATCGGGAACTGTGAAACAACTTGGCAAGCATGGAAAAAGGGAAAGATCAAACGAGACCTCTTTGACTTAACCTAATAAACTAGTATTTCATAGAAAGATTTCAGAAATAGAGTTTTGAGAACTTCAAATAAGCAAGGCATACCTTGAATCAAATTTGATAAATAACATACTGACCATTAATGAAACAAATGAAAATTTATTGGTGGACCTAAGGAGCAGTTAAGAATTCCTTATAATGACCAAGAAGAATAAAACATCAAAGTTGTAATAAATATAAGGTTTGAGGTGCTTCCATGGGCATATCTCAACATATACTTTTCTGATCTACAACAAATAGGAAGTATGAAAAATTAATGGAAACAAGAAGAAATAAAAAAATTAGGGAAAAATCACCATTCACCAAGCTATGGAATCCTACACACAATGCTCCTCCACCATCAAGCCAAGCAAGACATTCATCCACTTCATAAAACCAGTATTTTCTTCAAGCTCATAAAACTATGTATTGCTCTTAACATGTCAAGTTCTGCCTGATTTTACAATGAATACCCATGGTTTATATAAGCCAAGAGGAGAAAGAGCTCACTACAGCAACTAGAAGGCCATTGGCCAAAGAAAAATATCTAAAACTGTCCTTGAGGCCTTACAAGGTCCAAGGCACAAAATATCCTTTTCGGACCAAAATAGAAAAAATATTGACTTTTAGGCTCTAAAATACATGATATAACTTGCCTAACGCACATTTGCCTTGTCCTCACACAGGAATGCAGAAAACTGTCCCTGTTTTTGCAAAATTTTAGGCGCACAGCACCAAAAAAGGCCTTTTTGCAGTAAGGTTTTGGGGGCTTTCCCGATGTCAAAAAAGGCACCGTGATGGCCCGTTCAAAAGATATGGATGTCTAATTTCCAAATATACTTGATTTTTTCCAATATGATCACAAGAAGCTTCTCAAAAACTTGAAAATGTGTAGAAACACAGGGGCGCAACACCTGCTCAAAAACAATGGCAGAAAGGTGAAAAATGGTTGTTTTTTGACCTTTTGAGGGACCAAAACAGCTCCAAATGAGCTGAAAATTTATGAGAATATTACCCTAGTGTCAAGGAATCCAAAAAGGTTAACCTTTCCTGCTAAATATGCTCTGAGAAAAAGCACAGTGTCCGGGGTGCTATGCTCCTAGGCTAAAAAATTCACAAAAAACCAAGAAGTGTCCAATTTTGTTTAAAATCGACGAATGAGTCCCTCAAGGGTCCCTAGAGACTGGTAATGAAGCTTGAGCCAAGATTCAAAGCCTAGATTGGTCTTTTCCATCTTTTAGCGCTGGGTGCCTCCTTTGGGCAGCTTTGAGCTTTTTTCTAGCAGACTGATTTAGCTTTTTGTAATGTTGAGTCATCTTTCTTTGTAAGCCTAAATCCTTGTTTTCTCTCTCCAATTTGGCCTCTAAATGCAATTTTTCCCTTTCAAGCCATGATTCTTTGTCATTTTCAATTTCTATGGCTAGGAGCTCAGTGAGAGGGAATTTCTGCACTTGGGTTGATTCTTCCTCTCTATGTTTTTCTAATGCTCTCCTAAGACCCACAGTCTTAGGCCTCTTCCTAGCTGGCCGTTCTTCTTCATCATATTCTTCATAGTCACCCATGTAATCTTATAGCTTCACTTGTAATTTTTGAGCCTCTCTTTTGTACTTGAGTGCCTGAGCTTCATAAATGGAAAGTTGGCCACTCATTTGCGCGTTTTGTGTTTGCAAGAAATGAATGATATGTTTTGATCTTTCCAAATAATTCACCAATTCTCTAACTTGTGCATCCAATTCTTGTAAGAGGGAATTAAGAATCCTTGTTTCATTGTCCTCATCACTGTCAATGTGGATGAGTTCAAATTCCCTCTCTTTTTCATGGTTGCTTTCTTGTTTTTCAATTTCCTTCTTACCTTTGTCTTTCATGGGCTTCTTACCCTTGTTTTTCATTGGAAATCCACCCTTGCCTTTCTTTGGCAGTTTACCTCTACTCCTTAATGCCCTGGTGACATTTCTTTTTACTGCTTGAGTGACTTTACCTCTCACTATTTTGGAGATTTTACCTTTCACTGCTTTTTGGGGGGAGTGCATGGCCCCTTACCTATGGGAGGCAGCAAACACATGCTTCCCATATTTTTGATGAGGGATGAAGAGAGGTGTCACCAACTGGACTTGTTCAATTTTCTCACCCACAGCCTTAGAACTGTGTTCTTCTCTAAGCATGTTTTTAGTGGAAATCTCCCTGTCACTTTGTTGTGGGCATTCCTTTGGATTATCAATTTCAACATTTGTAGTGATCTTACCACGAGGAGGACCTGTAGGAAGGTCATGCTCTATTTCTGCGTGGTGGGAGGTGTCCAAGTCTGATACTTTTTCATCTTCAAGAATTTCCATGTCTTTACCCTTTTTTCTGATGTCTTGACTATTCTCATCATTAGGAATGTTGCCATCATTTCCTTGTGTATTTAAGACCACTCTGAAAATTGTCTTCAGACTATCCTCATCAATTTCCTCTTTGTTGTGACTGTCTTCCTCTTGCTTCTTGTCTTTATCTGTGCTGTTGTCTCTACTGTTTTTCCCTTGGCTGTCAGTGTCTTTTTCTTTACTAGGAGTCTTAGCATATTGTCCTCCTTCCTTACCATGAGTATCACTGCTTGAAACTCTGTTCTCTCCCTTATTTGTATTTTTAGAGCTGCTACTATTTTTAGTGCCTTCTTTTTGGCTATCTATTTCTTTGATGCTGTCTTTACTATTTTCCCCTTTGCTGTCTTCATTTTCCCTGCTGTTTTTTCCATCTTCTCCTTGGCTATCTTCATCTTCTCTACTGTTTTTGCCATTATCAACACTCTTTTCCTCAAGGTCTTCATCATCTTTCCCCTCACTATTTGTATCATCTCCCTTGTCTTCATTATTGTGATCATCACTCCTTGACTCATTTTGATTATTACTATTTTCTTCAGGGCCTTCGCTGCTTTCTTCAAGGCCATTTCCTTCCTTCTTTATTTTCATTATCTTCTTCCTCAATTTCATCATCTTCTTCCTCACTTTCATCACTTTCATCATTTCTGCTTTCTTCACTCTCATCTTCCTCACACTTTTCCTCACTTTGATCATTTCTGCTTTCTTCCTGATTATCAATGCTTCCTTCAGGGCCACTACTGCTTTCTTCAGGGCCAACATTGCTTTCTCATGATCATTTCTGTTTGGAGAAGGTGTTTGAAGAATGTTTTCTTGGGAGTGTGATTAATGGGAGGAAAGTGAAACATAGTCAGTGGAAGGCAATGAAGGAGTATGAGGAATATTTTGAGAAGAGGATGGCACATTTCGCAATGGGATGGAGGATGAAGAGGTAAAGTCATCATGGGTGATAAAGGCTTCCCAAGGAATGCCTTGTTGCTCCAGTTGGTGAGTTATAATGATTTTGACAAGAGAGTGATGAAATAGGCTTGCCATCTGTTGAGCTGGAGGCTTATTTTTCATGATGGTGGACATTTTTTCAATGCTTCTACATAGGAAATAAGGCAAGTTCAGCAGCTTGGTCCTGGTGAAGTGCATGAGGATTCTAATATTATAGGAGTAGATTCGGGAGAAACGACCCTCACAGGTAAAGTATTTCATGACAATCTTCATAAGGAGGGAATACCTGTCCAGTAGATGAGAAAAAGGAAAAATGGCTTTACATGCAGCTTGACAACTAGGCTTTAGAAAAGGATGATAATGGATCAAGTCAAGATGTGTCTGCTTAAACCATATCTCCTATGCAAGGGATCCTAGTTGCTTTAGAGACATCTTTAGGGGTCAACTCAAAATTTAACCCTGCCAGATGAACCTTATGCTTGTGAAGCCTTAAGGAAAATAACTCAGTCAATTTAGGATGGCTTTTGATTTTTTGTACCTTGTTGCAGAACTCAAAACATCCTAATTCTTGGAAATAAGACAAAATAGAAGGCGAGGCAATCAGTTCTTTGGTGTCTGTAGGCTCAAACCTATTGGGTTTACCTCCTTTCTTGGCCTGTCTTCTTGGGCTTTGAGGCTCATCACTTTCTTCTTGAGACATAATGACTAGGTTATATTTCTTTCAATTTTTAACTAAAAAGCATCTTTGTAGATGAAGTGCAGAGGAGAGAAGATTTCAGGAGTCTTAGGACCTCTAAACAAGGCTAGATGCTCAACAGAGAATAGGTTACACTTCTATTCAAAATTTTCCCTCAAATTGTGTTAGACACAATCTTAGCCTTAATTGGTGCTTTTATAGCTCAAAAACCTGATGAGGAGATGTAAAATAATGGAAAATACCTCTTGAAACACCTTTTCATGGTAAGAAGCAGCTTTTGGGCGAAAAAAGAGCAATTCTGTCCATTTCTGCGAATTCGTGGGCAGTGCTGCGTTTTTCTTCCAGGCGCGCAGAGCTGTGGACCGAGCACTGCTTGCACACGGAGTATGCGAAAGGAGCAGTGCTGGGCGCACAGCACCATCGGCCTGGGCGCCTCTGCACGTGGAGTATTGGAAAGGAGCAGTGCTGGGCGCACAACACCCTTGGCGTGGGCGAGCTTGCACACGGAGTATGCAAAAGGAGTAGTGCTGGGCGCGCAACACCGTCGGCCCGGGCAACAGATATAATGGTAGGAACAGAGATTTTTGGGCACTTTCGGGCAGTAACAAGAACGCGCAATGCATTTTTTCAGGCGTGCAACGTCTAATTATAAACTGCACTGGGCGTTCCTACAGGCACACAACGTCTTTTTACAGGCGCGCAACGTCTCCAGCTCTCTGCCCGAGGATGCTCTCCGTGGCTTTCGAAGCGCTTTCTTCTTTACCAAAGGTGGAAAGTGAAGGAAAGAGGATATTGGGGCTTATTTATATCTCCTTTTGAAATGATTTTCAGGATGAAAACCCCCCTCTCTTATAGTCTAAATTTCACCTTTCCATAGTTTTTCTTTTGACTGTCTTTTCAGTGCAAAAAGCATTTTTGGAGCCAGCCTTATTTTTTGTTTCTAAATCACTGATTTATGATCTGATCAATTAATTGGTTCGTGATGGCATTTGTTTGTCTTTGCAAGGAAAGTTTAGAAGCTGCTGTGCCTCCATACTCCTTAAAACAAAGTTGTGACTGTATTTTGTGTGAATTTTTAACTAACAACCCCTAATTGTTACTCTTTTAGTTCAAATGGCACCTAGATCCTTTAAAATCAGACTTTCTCACCTTTTGGATTTCAAAATCACATATTTGATTTTAGTGCAGTTTTGTACTCTTTCACTTATCTTTAGAGATAACTCAAAAAACTTTTACACCCTCTGCTGTTTATGAGGGAGGTGTGGTATTTTTACCTTATCATGCCTATTTGCAATTTATCCACATTTTTGAAACTGTCTCCAAAAAACCTCTCCACTGTGGGTCAATAATCAGGTATTTGTATTTTCAAACAAATCATACCATGTCGTTTTTCTTCTTCAGATTGACTGTACTATTCATAGTGGTCTTAGTCTGTCTTTCATCCGATGGTGCATCTGACAACCTTTGTCTTGTTTGCAGGGGCGCAGGAAAAGGCAGCTGTCCCTTTCCCTAGTCATGCTTTGAGGACAAAAAACTGTCTTAAAGATATCTTTCCAAAATGCGCCATGCTTTTCATATATCACTAAATTTTCTGAGATTTTGCACAGAGGCTTGAATGAGCAGTAATTTACCTCTTATAATGAAATCAAGACTTTTGTAGTAGCCTCCAGTTTGCTGTGCCTTTTAACCACTGTTGATGATCTTCTGAGATCTTTTTAGATATCCTTGATTTGTAAAGAAAATCTTGATTTTCCTTTGTTGTTCAGCTCACTGGACCTTTATCCAAACTACCAACTGATTTGACTGAAACTTCTCTTTGGTGCCTCTCTTTGGCTTTCTTCTGCTTTATACCAAATATCAAGACATCCCTGCAGAGATGTATTTGATAGGGTGACTTATTCGCGGCAGATTTTACTGTTGGACCAGGAGGGTCACCTTGGATATTGTTGGAGCGCCTTCTTTAGAAATATGACAACCTCAGCTCCACTTTTCTTGATTTTACCTTTGTTTTTATGTGAAATAGAAATGCATGAAAAATGATGGTGCATGACTTAAGGAAGACTTATAGATTTGTTAGCAAGGTTTTTAGGAAAGGGCTCTTGACTGATGGTTAAAAACAGAGTTTTTTAACTAGACACAGGGATTTTTTAGATATTTTACCTAAGCACCATCACCTATAAACCTAGACACTTTTTCATTACTGTGAACGGTTCTCTAGACACACTTTTGTCATCAATAGTGACTTGGGGAGTGGAAAATATAAGGAAAGGCTTGACTTATCTTGGCTAGACAATTTTGTGAAATAGGAATATTTCAGGCATCAGAAGTAAAATTTTTACAGATAGAAGCAATAATCATGGACAGGGTAAGGCCTACCAGTATAGGATGGGGTTTTGCGAGGATGACCATTTTAATCACAATAGACAAGAAAGGGGAAAAGTGAAAAAATTTCTCTGAGGGGATTTCTAGAGAACAAAATGATTGTTTGAATTTGGCTTCTAGAAAACCTGGATAAAGCATATAGTCATCTAAAGAGCTGAAAAATACTGATGACTAACAGTGGCTCCATTTAGGGAGGGCAGCTCCTTTTCGGGAGGTGTCCAGAATTGCAGATCTTTGGCTTGTGAAGACCAGTGCCTCATCCATTGGCGCAATTTTCTCTTTCATTATTGCTTTCCTGAGATGGTGCTTTGAAAAACTCAAGGCATGATTAGCTCAATTTCATTTTTACCTACCCACCTACTTTGCCTAAAATTTTTTCTTCTTTGGGTGCACTTAAACTGGCAAACTCCTTGACATCATATTTTTTGAAAAAGAAAACAAACTATCTACTTCTACACTTATATCCTCTAGGAGATCAAATTAAGCTAATGAACTCCTTTTGATTCTCTACCTATACTGGATCAACTGTCAAGATTAAGCTGTTTGACATGATTTCATTCACTAGAATAAAAACATGACATTTAAAACACGATTAAATCACGGTTAGACGGTCTGACTTGTCATGTGTTTGTGGCATAACAACAAGCTGCACAAAAATGTTATTTTTGTACAAAATGAGATTCATAAAAATAAGGGCTGGGATACATAGTTTTCTTTTCATCCCTATTTTCCTCTTTGGTTCTGTTTTGAGCATGTGGAACCAGTATCTTTCTTTTCTAATCTACTTTCTTTGACAAGTCAAGCTTTCATAATTTGACCATCATTCTTTTCACTAACTTATCAGCAATCAATTTAAAACATGCTCAGCTATGATTCGGATAGATAACTGAACAAGACATCTTTTTGGCATTAGTAGTGGCACTTAGACTTGCGCACTTTCAGTGTGACTATTTTTTGGGTATGGGGCTGTACCATTGCTTCAGAATCTGCCCTCTTTTTCTACTTTTTCTGTTGTTTTTGTATTTTCTGAATTCTGACTTTTTCTTCACACAATGATATGTACAATGAGTGAAAATTTAAAAAATAGGAATTTTTGGAGGAGTGGTACTTGAGCATCCTATCCTCAAAAGGATCTCCCGATACTCTTGGTCTATTCAGTTCTTGGGAAAAAAAATGAGGGTTATTCTCAGTCCCCCAACACAATCTTGTGACTCATACCGAGTCACTTGTGGCAGTGGGGTCTCCACCTATGCCTGTATGGCTACTATGGCCATAGAGTCATTTGATTCGATACGGTTTGAGCCGGCTACCATTGATGTAGCCGGGGAGCATATCTCCGTGCAGGTTAGCAATCCTAACTGCTCCGCCATCTGTGATATCCTTAACTGTGTAGGGACCACTCTGCCATCTGTGATCTCATTAACTGCGTAGGGACCAAGCCAATGTTGCCAGAACTTCCTAGGATGCTTTGCAAACTGGCTATCGTACAAGAGGACCAATTGGCCTTACGCGAAAGTCTTTTGGCGAATGTGTCAGTCATGCCAGGCTTTATCGCAGGCCTTCTGGATGTGTTGATGAAAATTAACAATAAACCGATCTTCCACTAAAGCCATAAGTTGCGCTAATCGCTCTTCCATGACGTATGGTTCTGCCATGTTTGTAAATGCTATGATACGCAGACTAGGAACAATATACTCCATGGGCATAATGGCTTCCTTACCATAAACCATCCTGAATGGGGCCTTTCTGGTTAACTTCTTGCAGGTTATTTGATAGACCCAAAGGACTGACGAGATGCGCACATCCCAATCGCTGGATCAACATTGCATACCTTTTTCAACGTGTGCTCCAAGTTTTTATTAAAAGCTTCAACCACGCCGTTGGATTGGGGGTGATATGGGGTGATCTTCGCATGATGGATCCAGAATTCCTCAGTCAAATCTCAGATTGTTTCATTAACAAAGTGCGTACCTCTGTCAATCATGAGAATCTTCGGACATCTAAACCTAGTCAGGATTTGTTCAAAGATGAAATGCGCAGCGGTATCCACAGTACAATCCTTTACTGCTTGCACTTCCGCCCACCTGGTTACATAGTCGGTGGCCATAATAATGTAGCGCACACCCATCTTCTTTCCTGGGGGGTTGATAGGCCCGATGAATTCGATAGCCCACTTATCAAATGCTTGCAGGGCCATTTGTGGTTGAAGGGGCATTTCATCTCTACGGGATGGCCTCCCTGTTTGTTGGCACATATTGCATGCTTTACAATACTCGTGGGCATCAGTATGCAGGGTTGGCCACCATAACCCAGCCCTCAAGATCTTCTGCGCCGTTGCTTTCCCTACGTAGTGACCTCTTGCTACTCTGTCATAAGCATCGGTCAAGATAACATGCCTTTCGTGCTCCAAAAAATATCACCACAATACTTCGTCTACCCCCATATTATATAAGTGTCCTGCGATGATGGTAAAGTCTGCTTCCCGGGTGACTAACTCTTTTTTCTGCTGTACAGAGTACTCTGGAGGTGCGGTCCTGGTAGTAAATAACTGAATGATATCAACGAAGTGTGCATCTACTACCTTGATATAAAATAGCTGCGCATCAGGCAATCCAGCTTCCAGGTCGGTTGGCTCCTCGCCACTCTCTATTCGGGACAAGTGGTCCGGCCCAACATTCAACCTGCCCGGCTTGACTATGATTTCAAAGTCATATTCCTGAAATAGCAGTAGCCACCGACATATTCCCCCCGCCCCCCCCAACATAGGATTATTGACCAGGTATTTTAAAGTTGAATGGTCTGTGAACAATTTGAAGTGACCTCCTAGCAAGCAGTGCCGATATTTTTGCAACGTGTAAACCATGGCCAATCCCTCGCGCTCAGTGGTGGAGTAGTTGCGTTCTGCTCCAGAGAGCTTCCTACTTGCAAAGGCAATCAGATGGTCAATATCGCCTTCCCCTGGCTGCGTAAGGAAAACCCTGAGAGCAATGCCTGATGCATCGACATGAACATTAAATACTTTCTCCCAATCCAGAAAGATGAGAATAGGTGCCGAGACCATCTTTTCCTTTAGTAGCTCGAAGCTCTTTTGGCATTCATCATTCCAAAAGAATGAAACATCCTTCTTGAGCAATTTTTCCATCGGGCAGTAATCAGCGCATAGCCTTGAATGAATTTCCTGTAGTAGCCAGTGTGTCCAAGGAAGGAGCGCAGTTGTTTCTCCGTGGTTGGTACTGGTAAATTTATGATAACTGCAATTTTTACAGGATCGACCATTAGTCCTTGCTGACACTATGTGGCCAAGCAAGATTCTGAAGGGTATGTAGAATATACACTTCTTGATATTCAGGGAAATTTGGTGTTTCCGGCAGGCATCCAACATCATTTGCAGGTTTGAGACGTGTGCCTTGACCAGCCTGAAGACAGTCCAATCATCAAAATACACTTCGAGGAACTTGTGAATGAATTCTTTGAACACTGCGACAACGACCCAGGAGAAGATCGCAGGGGTGTTTTTGAGTCCAAACCACATGACAGTATACTTAAAAGATCCCCACTCAGTGGAGAACATGGTTTTGCTGCGGTCCTCAGGTGCGATTCTTATCTGATGGTATCTTGAGAACCCGTCTGTGAAAGAGTATGCTTCCTATCCTCCCACGCTGTCTAAGATTTCATCTGAGAATGGCGTTGGGAATGGATCATGAACGCAGGCATCGTTTAACTTGCGTAGGTCCACACAGATCTGAATCTCTCCCTTAGTTTTTTTTCTCCTGAACCACCATTGGACTGACCCAGTCTGATTGTTCAACAAGTTCGATGATTCCTGTAGCAAGCATTTTTTCGAGCTCCTCCTTGACCTTCTGCTTATATTTGGGGTTCAACCTATAAGGTTGCTGCTTTATGGGCCGTGCATCGGGTTTGAGAGTGATATCCATGACCCTTAAGTCCCCCGTGATCCCCTTTAGCTCGGAAAATTTTGTGGGGAACAAGTCCTGATATTCTGTAAGTAATTCAACCACTTTACCTACTTGTTGTAGCCGCTACAACACCCTCCAAAAATTTCACCCCCTGAAATTTTTTGAGCCCCCGAGCATCAAGAAGCGAAGTCAAAACTTGAAGTTCAAATCTTTTCAAAAGCCTTAAGTCGCTAAGTCGCATAATAGGTCATTTTCACCAATCAGCGACCTAGCGACCTTGCGACCTATCAGGTCGCCAAGTCGCTGAGTCGCGTATCGCATTCAAGTTTAAAAAATTGCGACTTAACGACCCCGCAACCCCCAGGTCGCAAGGTCGCACATCTCATCAACGCAGTTTTTTCGCGACCCAACGACCTCATTTATTTCCCACACACGTAAGCCATTTATAAATAGAAGGGTCGCATAGGTCGCATTTCACCCACGCGGCGGAGAGCAAAAATGCTTCTGATAGGCCAAATGGAGTGCTATTTTTCTGGGTAAGTTTCCTAATCCTCTTGTTGTTTCCATTTTTTCTATCTGTTGCCCCCATCCCCCTTATCTTAGCCCTTTTAAGCCTCCAGCTATCCTCCATTCAGACCCTCTTTGAACCTGCATTCTTCTTTGAGCCTCCAAACCCTATAATTCTTATGCAAACTCGTAGATGAAGCCAACCAGCCTCCCCTGTGTCAGTCTCTTCCTCTAATGACCATTTCTTCTTCAATTTATGGCTTTTCCTCCCGGTTTCTTTTGATTGATTTAAGTTAAAATTGAGTAAAAGACCTCGTCGCCGTTCAAAATCGTCTGCCCAGCCCTAGTGCGACCTCCGACCCTGCGACCTTGTGACCTCCGCGACCCAGCAACCTCGGCCCCTGTTCGCTAAGTCGCGAGTCGCATATCACTCAAAAACTGAAATTTTGCAACCTTTAAGACTGAGCGACCCGTCGACCCGGTCGCAAGTCGCTAAGTCGCAAGGTCGCATCTTCATGAATTTTTAGACCACTGTGACTCAGCGACCTGGTGACCTAGTCGCAGGTCGCCAAGTCGCAGGGTCGATCTCTTCTAAAGTTTTAAACCACTGCGACTTAGCGACCCAAGGAATGGGTCGCTAAGTCGCAGATTCACCCCTTCCTTGACCTTAGTTGGGTACAGTTAAAAGCAGTATTAAGCAATGATTAATATGGCATTTGTCTTATCCTGGGACAGTTTTATGAACATGCCAGGGAACCTCGAAGCAGAGCTAGAGTGCGTCTCTGTCTCTTCAGCCTCAAGTGACATGGGGCCTCCGACAGTTCGCAGGAAAAACAAGAGCCCAGAGATAGAGATCACAGAAAGTGAAATACCTATGCCTCCTCCCTCTATCTATGGGGACACCACATGTATATTTAGCAAAGGATAATGCATGAGTTGGTATCAAGTATACCAAGAGTTCGAACAACCTGAGTTCCCAGAGGACCTCCCAGACTGGCAGGTATATGTGCAAGTTAAGAGGTTGAAGCTTCACTACGCAGGGGCCCACCCATCTATATTCCCATGCTCTGAAATTATTGAATGGATCATATAAAAGATCGACCCCAGAATGTGGGTGATTCAGGATCACGAGGGGAAAGCTTTTTCAAATTTAAAAGGCTAGGATGCAGAGTACTATTACGTACTTCCAACACGGGAGAAAATGTTCACAGAGGAATGGGCCACTACCCATGTAGTTCCCATAGCAGACACCTTGAGAGGATGGTGGGAAGAATCAGAGAAGTTCAAAGTGAAGAAGGACCAGGTGTATCAAGTAGTAGGCCTCAAGAAGGTCTATAAGCTCGTAGCAGCTATGCTTTGTAGAATGTATGGTCGTCCCGATGCCACCACTTTCAGTGGTTCTTGGGTAACCCTTATGCACTTTGTTACCGTACATGGCACCTGTTTCAATTGGGCCAGCTTACTGATGGTGTTAGTGTCCCGTAATTTGGAAGATTGGTAAACCAAATGACAGGGTAACATCAGACCAATCTTTGGAGTCCTAGGACCTAGCCTTCCTGGAATCAGAGAGGGCTCTCTCTATGATGCGAAGGATGTGAACTTGTTCGCTTTGTACTTTTGACTTTAGGCTAGCTATTAAGTATATTTTGGTTTGTTTTGGTTTTGAGGTAAAACTGATCAAGTAGGACAAATAGAAAGAGAGTTCATAAAATTAACAGGGCTATGGGGTCAGATAAAGTCAAGGATATCTAAATGATGGACAAGGTGTACTGCAGGGCCGATTTAGCAAGGTCAATGGATCCTTTGGGTGAGGTGTGAGGTGAAATGAACATTAATTTTGTGAAAAACAAAGAAGTATTAAACATATATATAGTTTGAAAGCAAATACTCATGAGGTAGGGCAAACCATTAATCTCTATGAACAATACTCAAATTGATAAACATGAAAGATAAACATTCAGGTGAGACATAGAAGCATAAGAACTCCTAAATTTAGAAATTCACCTTCAGCTGTTGGGAAAACATATAAACTAAACAAATAACATAATATATGAAGAGGGAACTCCTAAACAACATATATCAAATTATCGGGAACTCTGAAACAAGTTGGTAAGCATGGACAAAGGGTAAGATCGAACGAGACCTCTTTGACTTAAGCTATTCAATCAATATTTCATAGAAAGATTTCAGAAATAGAGTTTTGAGAACTTCAAATAAGCAGGGAATACCTTGAATCAGATTTGATGGCTAACATACTGACCATTAATGAAACAAATGAAATTTTCTTGGTGGACCTAAGGAGCAGTTAAGAATTCCTTAAAATGACCAAGAAGAAGAAAACATCAAAGCTGTAATAAAGAGGAGGTTTGAGGTGCTTCCATGAGCATATCTCAACCTATAATTTTCTGATCTACAACAAATAAGAAGCATGAAACATTAATGAAAACAATAAGACATAAAAAAATCAGGGAAACATCACCATTCACCAAGATATGGAAACCTACACACAATGCTCCTCCACCATCAAGCCAAGCAAGACATTCATCCACTTCATAAGACCAATATTTTCTCCAAGCTCATAAAACTATGTATTGCTCTTAACATGTCAAGTTATCCTAGTTTATTACAATGAATCCTAATGGTTTATATAATCAAAGAGGAGAAAATCCCACTAGAGCATCTAGAAGGCCATTGGCCAAAGCAAAATATCCTAATTCGTCCTTGAGGCCTTACAAGGTCCAAGGCACAAAATATCTCTTCAAAATATCTTTTTTTTTGGACCAAAATAGAAAAAATATTGAATTTTAGGCTCTGAAATACGTGATAGAACTTGCCTAATGCACATTTTCTTTGTCTTCACACAGGAATGCAGAATTTTGTCTCTGTTTTTGCAAAATTTCTAGGCGCGCAGCACCAAAAAAGGCCTTTTTGCAGCAAGGTTTTGGAAGCCTTCCCGATGTCGAAAAAGGCTTTGTGATGGCCCGTTGGAAAGCTATGGATGTCAAATTTCCAAATATACTTGAGTTATTTCAATATGATTTGTGGAATCTGCTCAAAAAGTGGAAATGGTGCAGAAACCCAGGGGGGTAGCACCTGCTCAGAAACAATGGCAAAAAGGTGAAAAACGGCCGTTTTTGGACCTTTTGAGGGACCAAAACAACTCCAAATGAGCTGAAGTTTTATGAACATACTCCCATAGTGCCAAGGAATCCAAGAATGTAAACTTTTCCTGCTGAATATGCTCTGAGAAAAAGCGCAACGTCCAGGGTGCTGCGCTCCTAGGCTTAAAAATTCACAAAAAACCAAAAAGTGTCCAATTTTGCTCAAACTTGGTGAGTGAATCCCTCAAGAGTCCATAGAGACTTGTAATGAAGCTTGAGCCAAGATTCCAAGCCTAGCTTGGTATTTTCCATATTTTCGCGCTGGGCACCTCCTTTGGGCAGCTTTGAGCTTTTTTCTAGCAAACGGATTTAGCTTTTTGTAATGCTGAGTCATCTTTCTTTGTAAGCCTAAATCCTTGTTTGCTTTCTCCAATTTGGCCTATAAATGCATGTTTGCCCTTTCTAGCCATGATTCTTTGTCATTTTCAATTTCCAAGGCTAGGAGCTCAGTGAGAGGGAATTGCTGCACTCGGGCTGATTCTTCTTCTTTCTGTTTTTCTAATGCTCTCCTAAGACCCATAGTCTTAGGCCTCTTCCTAGCTGGCCTTTCTTCTTCATCATCTTCTTCCTAGTCACCCATGTACTCTTCTAGCTTCACTTGTGATTTCTGAGCCTCTCTTTTGTACTTGAGTTCTCGGGCTTCAAAAATGGCTAGTTGGCCACTCATTTGCGCGTTTTGTGTTTGTAGGAAATGAATGATATGTTTTGATCTTTCCAAATCATTCACCAAATCTCTAACTTGCGCATCCCAGTCTTGTAAGAGGGAATTAAGATTCCTTGTTTCATTGTCTTCATCATTGTCAATGTGGATGAGTTCAAATTCCCTCTCTTTTTAATGGCTGCTTTCTTGTTCTTCCATTGCCTTCTTGCCTTTGTCCTTCATGGGCTTCTTACCCTTGTCTTTATTTGGCAATTTACCTCTGCTCCTTAATGCCCTGGTGACATTGCTTTTTACTGCTTGAGTGACTTTGCTTTTCACTGTTTTGGTGATTTTTTTCCTTCACTGGTCTTGAGGAGGAGCGCATGGCCCCTTGCCTTTTGGAGGCAGCAAAGACATGCCTCCTACCTTTCTGATAAGGGATGATGGGAGGTGTTAAAGAATGGGCTTGTTCAATCTAGTCACTTACAGCCCCAACACTGTCCTTTTCTTCAAGAATGTTTTCTGTGGGTGTCCCTTTGTCACCTTGCTGTTGGCAGTACCTTTTATTATCAATTTCAACATTTGTAATGATCTTATCACCAGGAGGATCTTTAAAAAGGTCATGCTCTGTTTCTGTGTGGTGGGAGGTGCCCAAGTCTGATACTTTTTCATCTTCAAGACTGTCCTTGTCTTTAACCTTTTCTCTGCTGTCTTGACTGTTCTCATCATTAGGATTTTTGCCATCATTTCCTTGTGTATTTAAGACCACTCTGAAAACTGTCTCTAGACTACCTTCATCAATTTCCTCTTTGTTGAGACTGTCTTCCTCTTGCTTCTTGTCTTTATCTGTGCTGTTGTTTCTGCTATTTTTCCCTTGGCTGTCGTTCTTTACTAGCAGTCTTAGGACCTTTTCCTCCTTCCTCCCCATGAGTATCACTGCTTGAAACTCTGTTCTCTCCCTGATTTGTATTTTTATAGCTGCTGCTGTTTTGATTGTCTTGTTTTTGGCTATCTATCCTTTTGCTGCTGTCTTTACTGCTTTCCCCTTTGCTGTCTTCATTTTCTCTGCTGTTTTTTCCATTTTCCCCTTGGCTATCTTCATCTTCTCTGCTGTTTTTTCCATTATCAACACTCTTTTCCTCAAGGTATTCATCATCTTTCCCCTAAATGTTTGTATCATTTCCCTTATCTTCATTATTGTGGTCATCACTCCTTGACTCATTTTGATCATTATGGTTTTCTTCAGGGCCTCCGCTGCTTTCTTCAAGGCCATTTCCTCCTTCTTTATTTTCATTATATTCTTCCTCACTTTCATTATCTTCTTCCTCACTTTCATCGCTCTGATAATTTCTGCTTTCTTCACTCTCATCTTCCTCATGCTTTTCCTCACTTTTATCATTTCTGCTTTCTTCCCGATCATCAATGCTTTCTTCAAGGCCACTACTGCTTTCTGTAGGGCCAACATTGCTTTCTTCAAGGCCACTACTGCTTTCTGTAGGGCCAACATTGCTTTCTTCATGATCACTTCTATTTGGAGAAGGTGTTTGAAGAATGTTTGCTTGGGAGAGTGATTCATGGGAGGAAAGTGAAACATAGTCAGTTGAAGGCGATTAGGGAGTATGAGGAAGATTTTGAGAAGAGGATGGCACATCTTGCAATGGCATGGAGGATGAAGAGGTAAAGTCATAATGGGTGATAAAGGCTTCCCAAGGAAAGTCTTGTTGCTCTAGTTGGTGAGTTATAATGATTTTGACAAGAGAGTGATGAAATAGGCTTGCCATCTGCTGAGCTGGAGGCTTTTTTTTCATGATGGTGGACATTTTTTCAATGCTTTTGCATAGGAAATAAGGCAAGTTCAACAGCTTGGTCCTGGTGAAGTGCATGAGGAGTCTAATATGATAGGAGTATATTTGGGAGAAACGACCCTCATAAGTAAAGTATTTCGTGACAATCTTCATAAGGAGGGCATACCTGTCCAGTAGATGAGAAAAAGGAAAAATGGCTTTACATGCAGCTTGACAACTAGGCTTTAGAAAAGGATGATAATGGATCAAGTCAAGATGTGTCTGCTTAAACCATATCTCTCCTATGCAAGGGATCCTAGTGGCTTAGAGACAATTTTAGGGGTCAACTCAAAATTTAACCCTGTCAGATGAACCTGATGCTTGTGAAGCCTTAAGGCAAATAACTCAGTCAATTTAGGATGGATTTTGATTTTTTGTACCTTGTTGCAGAACACAAAACATCCTAATTCTTGGAAATAAGACAAAATATAAGGTGAGGCAATCAGTTATTTGGTGTCTGTAGGCTCAAACCTATTGGGTTTGCCTCCTTTCTTGGCCTGTCTTCTTGGTCTTTGAGGCTCATCACTTTCTTCTTGATACATAATGACTAGGTTATCTTTCTTTCAATTTTTAAACAAAAAGCCTCTTTGTAGATGAAGTGCAGAGGAGAGAAGCTTTCAGGAGTCTTATGACCTCTAAACAAGGCTAGATGCTCAACCAATAATAGGTTACACTTCTATTCAAAATTTTCCCTCAAATTGTCTTAGACGCAATCTTAGCCTTAATTGGCACTTTTATAGCTCAAAAACCTGATGAGGAGATGTAAAATAATGGAAAATGCCTCTTGAAACACCTTTTCATGGTAAGAAGTAGCTTTTGGGTGAAAAAGGAGCAATTCTGGCCATTTCTGTGAATTCCTGGGCGGTGCTGCGTTTTTCTTCTAGGTGCGTAGTGCTATAGACCGGGCACTGCTTGCACGCGGAGTATTCGAAAGGAGCAATGCTGGGCATGTAGCGCCGTTGGCCTAGGCACCTCTACACGTGGAGTATGCGAAAGGAGCAGTGCTGGGTGCGCCACCCTTGGCCCAGGTGGGCTTGCACGCGGAGTATGCGAAAGGAGTAGTGCTGGGTACGCAGCATCGTTGTCCTGGGTAGCAGATATAACGGTAGGCATGAACATTTTTGGATGCTGTAGGGCGGTAACAAGAACCTGCAATGCCTTTTTTCAGGCGTGCAACATCCAATGATAAACTGCACTGGGCGTTCCTACAGGCGCGCAACATCCCCAGCTTTCTGCCCGAGGATGCTCTCCGTGGCTTTCGAAGCGCTTTCTTTTTTGCCAAAGGTGGAAAGTGAAGGAAAGAGGCTGTTGGGGCTTATTTATATCTCCTTTTGAAATGATTTTAAGGACGAAAACCCCCCTCTCTTATAGTCTAAATTTCACCTTTCCATAGTTTTTCTTTTGACTGTATTTTCAGTGCAAAAAGCATTTTTGGAGCCAACCTTCTTTTTTGTTTCTAAATCACTGATTTATGATCTGATCAATTAATTGATTTGTGATGGAATTTGTTTGTCTTTGCAAGGTAAGTTTAGAAGTTGCTGTGTCTCCATACTCCTTAAAACAAAGTTGTGACTGTCTTTTGTGTGACTTTTTAACTAACAACCCTTGATTGTTACTCTTTTAGTTCAAATGGCACCTAGATCCTTTAAAATCAGTCTTTCTCACCTTTTGGATTTCAAAATCACATATTTGATTTTAGTGGAGTTTTGTACTCTTTCACTTATCTTTAGGAGATAACTCAAAAAACTTTTACACCCTTTGCTGTTTATGAAGGTGGTGTGGTGTTTTACCTTATCATGCCTATTTGCAATTTATCCACATTTTTGAAACTGTCTTCAAAAAACCTCTCCACTGTGGGTCAATAATTAGGTATTTGTATTTTCAAACAAATCATACCATGCTGTTTTTCTTCTTCAGTGTGACTGTAGTCTTCATAGTGTTGGGCATGTGTTATATTCCTTTTCCACGCATTAGCCCCACGTGTTGCACGTTGCGCCGAGCGCAAAGCAGGGGGGGTCGCAAGGGGGAGGCGACTCTCATCGTTGGGGTCCCGGGCAATGTCGTGAAATTTTTTTTGTTGTGCGGACTCCACTCATAGGTGGACCCACCCATGTTTTTTACATGATTTTTCACATGGTTTTGGGGTACGATGGTTTTCAGCCCTTGGTATTTTGTAGATCCCAGTCAAGGGAACTACGGTTATGTTCTAATCCCGTGGTTAATGGATTGGAGTTTATGTATTATTTGGCATGTATATATATGTGTTGTAACACTAAAAGGAATATAATGAAAAAATCAAGTTGGTCGTCCCGATTTGGGATCCAGGGGAAAATATCTCGTGTTTATCCGTTTTTATGTTTTATGCTCTCGCTATTGTTTATTTTCTCATATAAGATTCGTGTGTAGATAATTTCTGTTCGTGGTTAAAACCTACATATGGTATCGTGGATTTGTTTCAGCCTTCAAGGGGATGCCTTTCGCTCTGAGGGTTTTTTTGCTCTGAGCTCGAGGTAGATCCCGTTTCGCGGGGAGATATGCGGGATTGATTCTTGCGGTGAAAGAAGATGGTGAGAGGCGTAAAGATAGAGATCGAGAAATTTAATGGTCGAGTTTTGAGTTGTGGAAGCTCAAGATGGAGGATCTCGTTGGTGGATAAATATCAATGGATCATGGTAGATCCATGTACTAAACCAACGACGGTTGTCGATGAAGATTGGAAGAAACTCGGATCTGAAGGCTAAGAGCACAATACTAGTTGTGTGTCTCGTATTCGACGATTGTTGAATGTATATGGGAAAGCTACTGCGAAGAATTTGTGGGAAAAACTTGGGACTTTGTACCAATCTAAGTCTCTCGGTGAATAAGTTTTTCTCAGCGAAAAAGCTCAGTATAGCCCGAGGATGAAGGATGGAGACTCTGGTGACAGAGCATCTAAACGCCTTCAATACCGTGGTAAGTTAGCATGTCATCTCGTTGGTATTAAAATCTCGCATGAAGATAAGTGCATCATTTTGTTGTGTTCTCACTGTAATCATGGGATAGTCTCGGTTATTTCAATAGGTAGCAATACAACTACCTTGAATTTTGATGACATTGTCTCACTCTGTCGTCGGAGGAAATGAGACGGAGAAATATGGAGGGCCGTAATGGAGATGCCTTATCTCGTACGAGGAAGGTCCCAAAACAGAAACAAGAATAAGGTTTCAAGTGGGAGATCCAAATCTAGAGGGAGATCTAAATCCCCTCAAAATTTTGTAAAGGTATGCCGGAAATGTGGAAAGGAAGGGCACTACAAAAAGGAATGCATATCTAAAGCTCTTGAGAAAGGAAAGGGATCTCGATGATGCTCCTTCTGCAGAGGAAAAAACACCTTGGATGAAGGTGGAGATGTGTATTTGGCTTCTTCTTCAAATACACATGTAGATCATGAGTCATGGTTGATTTGACTGCAGTGCATCCTTTCACTTCACTCCCCCATAGGGAGTGGTTCTCACGAGTATGAAAAATATGATGGTGATGTCTTCCTAGGGGATGATAGGAAGGCCGTAATCGCTTTCGACGTGGAAAGGTCAAGCTAAAGCCGCAAGGTGGAAGGATTAGAAAACTTCCCTGGTAGTCTCGTATATTCTCGTGCATTGGCCGTAAATCTGATTTTTGTAAGCAAGATGGATGATGGGGTGTAAAAACAAGGTTCAGAAAGAATCCCCGCAAGATGGTTCGGGAGCACTCGGTATTAATGTGGGGGAGTTCGGACTGGAACTCTATACAAGCTACAAGGCAGCACTCGTTATTGATGGGTGTAGTCAGCTTCGTGGTTCCCGAAAGTGGAGTGGGAAGCCTAGTTGTCTTTGGAGAAAAGACCATGTTATGGCATCAAAGGCTTGGAAATATTGGAGAGAGGGGCTCTGACATCGCATAGAAATGGTCCGGTAGAAGGTATGTCTAATTTCTCTCCGGATTTTGATTTCTCGTGAACATTGTGTATATGGGAAGCATGTAATCGCGGTGAGTTTTCCTCTGGTGCTAAGAGGGTGAACAAGATATTAGAACTTGTGCACAGTGATGTGTTTGGACCTGTGTTAGTTCCATCATTGGGAAAGTCTGTGTACTATGTTTAATTCATAGATAACTTCTCAAGGAATACATGGATATATTTCTTGAGGAAGAAATCTGAAGCTTTTGACATATTTAAAGAATTCAAGGCTCTGGTGGAAAACCAGACAGAGAAGAAGATAAAGGCGTTGAGGACGAATAATGGTGGGGAGTTCTCGCAAGAAGGAATTTGAAGAGTTCCGTAAGAAGTGTGGTATAGCACGACAGAAGACTACTCCATACACACCTCAGCAGAAATGGATTTGCAGTAAAGAATGAATCAGAACACCGATGGAAAAAGGCAAGAAGCATGCTCAAAGTGGTACCGGGTTAGGACAAGAATTCTGGGCAAAGGCAGTGGAGACCCGCATGCTATCCGGTTACATGTATCACCTTCATCGATGTTGGAGGATAAGACTCCACAAGAGGTATGAACTGGTAAGAAACCCTCTCTTTCACATCTAAGGGTATTTGGATGTGATGCATATGTACATGTTCCAAAGGAGAAAAGGACCAAGTTGGATAATAAATCTGAAAGGTGCATATTTATTGGGTATAAGGATGGTTTAAAAGGTTATAAGCTTTGGAACCCGTGAAAACAAGGAAGGTTGTGTACATCCGAGATGTGGTGTTTAGAGAGATGAAAGATGTTGTTAAACATGAAATCATACCAAAGGAACCCGAGAAGATAGAGTTTGAGCTAAAGGAGTATGAATCGGACTCTACACAGAAGAAGATTCTAAAAGAGGAAGAGCCACAAACTCAGACTTTGAGAAGATCAGCTAGAGAAAGAAGGCAACTAGAAAGGTATAGTCCATCTCCTTTCGTGTCGTGTGTTTTGCCTTAACTATAATCGATGATGATCCTAGAACCGTCAAGGATGCGCATCGATTCGAGAGGATGGAAACTCGGGAAGGATGCCATGGTTGATGAAATGGCATCCTTGCACAAAAAGGAGGCATGGGATCTGGTGGAGTTGTCGGCTGGAAGGAAGCCCATCGGGAGAAAATGGGTGTTTAAGAAGAAGATGAATGTAGAAGGCAAGGTGGAGAAATATAAAGCTCGGTTTGTAGCAAAAGGTTATTCCAAAGTGTCGAGAATTGATTTTGGTGATATTTTTTCTCCTGTTGCCAAGGTTACTTCTATTAGATTACTTTTATCTGTTGCTATTGCATTTGATTTTGAGATAGAACAGATGGATGTGAAGACAACATTTCTTCACTGGGGATCTAGAAGAGGAGATCTACATGAAGCAACCTCAAGGATTTATGGTGAAGGGTAAAAAATAACTCGGTATGCAGAGTTGAAGAAGTCTATGTATTGGTTAAAAACAAGTCACTAAGGATGTATCAAAAATTTGATACCTATATACGGGGACTTGGCTTCACTAAGCAAGGAGGATCACCGTGTTTATTTTAAATTAATTGGTGACCGTGTTATTTATTTGGTCTTGTATGTGGATGATATGTTGTTGATTGGAAATGACAAAGAAATTATTCAAGATTTGAAGAACCAATTGTTCTCCAAATTCGACATGAAGGATCTTGGGCTGCAAACTATATTTTGGGCATGGAAATTAAGAGAGATCTAGAAGAGGAGGCTCACGTTAAACCAGAGGAAGTATGTCGAAACTATATCAGCGAGGTTCAATATGCAGGGACGTAAAGAACCGTATGAATGTTCCTATTCTCGTAGGTGTAAAGTCGTTTCACCGAACAGTTGTCCCAAGACACACGAAGAAGAGAGAGTATGTGTCCCGTGTTCCATATGCAAGTGCAAGGCAGCTTGATGTATGCAATGGTCCGTACTAGACCAGACATTTCACATTCAGTGGGAGTATTGAGCAAGTTTATGTCAAACCCAGGAAAGGAGCATTGGACAGCAGTGAAGCAGGTTTTTAGATATTTACGTGGCACTAGTGATTATGGCTTGTGCTACCAAGGAAGACCAGGATTGGAAACAATGTTGGACATTCGTGGGTTTTTTGATGCAAATTGGGCTGGAGATATGGACCAAAGAAGATCTACAAGTGGGTATGTGTTTAGCCTATTTGGAGGCGTAGTGAGTTGGATGAGTAAAAGACAATTTGTAGTGGCTCTTTCAACTACAGAGGCAGAATACATAGCAGCCACTCATGCAAGCAATGAAGCAGGCTTTGGTTGCGTATATTGTGTTCAAGTATGGGGTTGGTACAACAAGCTATAAGGATAGACTGTGATAGCCAAAGTGCAATTTTCTTGCTCAAGAACCCTCGTTACCATTCAAAGACAAAGCACATTGATGTTCAATATCACTTTGTTAGAGATATGGTTGAGGCTAAAAGGGTGTTGCTGTAAAGGTGGACACTTTGAAGAATGTAGGCGAGATGCATTAACGAAGTCTGTGAGCACTCAAAAGTTCTCTTGTGTAGAGAAACAATGGGTGTTGAATAATTGGCCCAATGACTAAGCTCTCCCATGGCCCCTCGTGGAAAGAAAACAAAAAGTGGGAGAATGTTGGGCATGTGTTATATTCTTTCCACGACTAGCCCCACGTGTTGTACGTTGCACCGGGCACACACAGTCGCAAGGGGGGAGGAAGGCCCCACCGGCTGCGGTCCCGGGCAAATGCCCTGACGAAATTTGTTTTGGTGTGCGGACCCACTCGATAGGTGGACCCACCCATGTTTTGTGCATGAGTTTGCACATGGTTTTGGGGTACGATGGTTTTTTAGCCCCCGGTATTTTGTAGATCTGGTCAAGGGAACTACGTGCTATGTTCTAATCCAAGGTTAATGGATTGGGGTTTATGTATGCTTCTACATGTATATATATATGTGTTGTAACACTAAAAGGAATATAATGAAAATCAAGCCGGTCATCCCGATTTGGGATCCAGTGGGAAAATCTCTATGTTTATCCGTTTTATGTTTTATGCTCTCACTATTGTTTATTTTATTTTATAAGATTCGTGTGTAGATAATTTCGTTCGTGGTTAAAACCTACACATAGTGGTCTTAGTCCGTCTCTTCATATGATGGTGCATCTAACAACCTTTGTCTTGTTTTCGTGGTATAGGAAAAGGCAACTCGTCCCTTTCCCTAGTCATGCTTTGAGGACCAAAAATTGTCTTAAAGATATCTTTGCCAAAATGCACCATGATTTTTCATATACCATTGACTTTTCTCGAGATTTTTCACAAGGGCTTGAATGAGCAAAGAATTTACCTCTTATAATGACATCAAGACTTTTGTAATAGCCTCCAGCTTTGATGTGCCTTTTAACCAAAGTAGATGATCTTCTCGAGATCTTTTTAGGTATCCCCGATTTGTAAAGAAAATCTTTATTTTCCGTGTCGTTTAGCTCACCTGTACTCTTTATCCAAATTGCCAACTCGATTTGACTCGAAACTTCTCTTTGGTGCCTCTCTTTGGCTCTCCGTTCTACTTTAGACCAAATATCAAGACATCCTCGCTAAGATGTATTTGATAGGGTGACTTATTCTTGGCGTATTTTACTCGTTGGACCAGAGAGGGTCACCTTGGAGATTGTTGGAGCACCTTCTTTAGAAATATGACAACCTCGACTCCGCTTTTCTTGATTTTACCTTTGTTTTTCTCAGAAACGTAAATGCATGAAAAATGATGGTGCATGACTTAAGGAAGACTAATAGATTTGTTAGAAAGGTTTTTAGGAAAGGGCTTTCTTGATCGATGGTTAAAAACACATTTTTTTAAGCAGATACTGTGGCTTTTTTTAGATATTTTACTCTAAGCACCATCACCTATAAACCTAGACACTTTGTCATTAATCGTGAAGGGTTTTCTAGACACACTTTTGTCATCAATAGTGACTTGGGCAGCAGGAAAATATAAGGAAAGGCTTGACTTATCTTGGCCAGACAATTTTGTGAAATAGGAAGATTTCAGGCATCAAAAGTAAGATTTTTACAGACATAAGTAATAATCATGGACAAAGTAAGGCCTACCAGTCTAGGATGGGGTTTTGGAAGGATGACCATTTTAATCACAACAGACAAGAAAGGGGAAAAGTGAAAAAATTTCTTTGAGGGGATTTATAGAGGCCAAAATGA